>JARJDZ010008474.1:0-50538 GCA_030264555.1 Aleochara sp. GC000083 | reverse complement strand
GGTCTCACCTTTTAGCATAAAGGGGGCTCTAATTACGCTGTTAGACGCAAATATTTTGACATCATTCTATTGATTCAACAACTCCATATAAATTTATTGAAAGCTCCAATTAAAGGCACATAATGTTGAAAGGCGATGAATATCCTTTTTGATGAAGAAAGAGAAATTGAGCATTCATCTCTGGACTTATCGCATGGAAATTTATCGTGTACATTTTCGCTGTGAAAAAATTGCGCTTGCCCCATCGTTTCTTCTGTTATGAAAGCGGATGTGCCTGTATGGATGGAGGAAGCGCAGGTTTTCTCTATGAAGTTGCCTTCGTAGAATGGTGCAAAAAATAAGCATTTTAAAAATGAGCTTTCTGAAGGACGACGTTTCTCCTGCCGCTACTTCTTGCGTCTGCTGCTACCAACGCCATCCTGGTTGGCTTTGAAGTCCATTCGACGTGTGCGCGAAGAGTGTAACGAGTAATAACGCCTTTTGAATGCATTTTAACTTCCCTTCATGCCTCGCTTTAGTCAAGGCTTGTAAGGTGGTCGAGCGGCGTGCCTTTGCATTTTCCCGCGCCTGGCACACATTTACACTTCTTTTTTTGGTCCGGGTAAGCAAAGAAGAATAGCGGATGGCTTTCGAGGAAACCGGCATTAAAACACATTCTTGAGAGCACTTAAGTTTTTATGCCACGCAAATAGGCGAAGATTAAGACAAATAGTGCATGACGATGTCGTTGAAATTCGATGAAAATTGTTTCGTGTGGTCCTCGCCTTTGAGATGCCAGGATATCAGATATCAGATTGTCGAGGTGAATGAAGTGTGACTAAACGTGTTGCAAAAATCGTGAGCGAATCGAATGGACGAATCACCGAAATGACGTCCATGATTCGGCGAACGGACGGAAGCAACAAGAAACATGCCCCGAGATTGGCAACCTAATTCGTCGCGTTAAGTCAGTCAGCCGAAGGGAAAAGTTGATACTGCACATCATTCCTCTCTCGCCTCTGCCGACCTCGTGACATATGTAGGAGCATGGTGTTTAAGGTGAAGGCGCAAACGGATCAAACAACTTTTCGCACATTGAACGCACCGAACATCGCACACGTCAAGGGGACGGCGTCGATGTCGCCTTCGAAGGTCTTTCACGCTTGTTCAGGCGGCGTTTTTAAACGTGAAGCGCACATAATGCACTTTACGCTCCGCTGATGTGAACCGACGACGCCGAGGCTGAAAAGACGAACGATATGCGGAATATGATTTTCAACAAGGCACAATTTCAGGGTTCTTCACCGCCGCCGACAGAACGAATCGGGGGTGGGGAAATGCGAAGAAAAGAACCGGCGAAAATAACGCGCTCGTGGCGAAGACACTTGTTTGTTTTCGTGCACTCGTCCTGGCTCCGAATGGAAAAGGGATTTGAGCGTTCGCCGCGCGGAATATGCGCCAACCACTTAGCAGGAAGCACGAGCACAGGAATATCGGATTATTACGATTTAAATAATGCGTTCGGCCCCATTGACGCCATGACGCGCCCAATGACGAATTCCCATACGGTTCTCCTCAGCCTTCGAAGGCGCTCTCTCACTCTGGTTCAATCAGTTCGCAAAGCCCGCAGGATGCGCGCGATGGCACGAGTTAAGCGTTAGTCTATTAATCGATCTAATTTGCTTCACAAATAAGCCTTCGCCTTCGGCTGCAGCGTCGATCAACTTGAGTGGGATATTAAACGTGTGGAATTTTATGGTCGATGTATCTGTGTGTTGCCGATGGTTCTGGATGGGATGAGTGTTTGGGAGGAAGTGGGTGGAGGATGTGTGGGATGGCTGCTGCCCTGCTTCCCATTTCCTGACTCACTCCCGACAATGGAAGCAATGGATTCCGCCACTGAAAGCGCGCCCCATCCAGAACAACGTACAAAGTGGCTCCTAAGCTCGTGTGCACTCGTTTTTTTTTTCTGCACCCTAGGCCCCCGCCAATCGCGTCGTTGCCCTGGCAGTTCTAAGTGGTCTTTGTGTATTTTTCTTAAAGGGCGAAGAGCATGAAGAGCTCGATAACCAATATCCCTCGATTATTGCCAAGCGCTTGCAGTCTCACGTTCACTTGGTTCGCCTCGCGCTTACATCGACAAAGTTAATAACGTTCTTATTTCTTCTTCATCCTTCCCCTTCGAAGCTGTGCCACACTTGCAGGCTGCGAGAGGGCTTAAGCAAAACCAATACACATTAGTAGATTACTTAATTAAAAATACTCGCCTGTTACAATTTATGTTTCTGTACTTTACGATGCACTTAATGCTGTCGCTATTTGCCGATTTGAATAATTCACCAGGACCACGCATTTTTCATGAAGAAACATTAATAATAATAATAATCTTCGCGAAATCCCTCTTTTAGAAATGTCGTCTTCCACGAAAAATTTATAATTATAAATGCCTCCTGCCGTGCAGCAAGCCTGAGCATTTGGTCGTTGCCGTCGCGCTCGCAACTTTGAGGCGCATTTTTTCGCTTTCCTCCTTCTGGAGGAGGAGATCCAGGAGATTAAATTGTTTCTACTGGGCACAAAACCGCCGCGCGTCTCGCCTGGAACGGGTGCGACTTTCCGCAACGATTCGGTTGTCACCATTGCTAAAGACGAAAACCACGAGGTGGAGCACCGAAAACAATCATTCTTTCACTTTGTCGGTCGCGTTCCTTCCGCCCCCTTCGCGCTTTCCCGCCCCATCCACCTTGGAGGATCTCCCGCATCGAAGCTTTCCCCATCGTTTTCCACATTTTCGATGTCGACATGCTGTCCGTGCGCGCGCGCCTAAAGAAAGACGAATGGACGCGCAAAAAATCTCAAAAAAGACGAGAATCTCTTGAAGGAATTAAATCTGATTTACATTTTTTATGTCAGCGCAAAATAAAAGCTAGATATCTGAAGCCATATCGCATTAAATTGCAATTTCGTCGTCGTCGTCGTCGTCGTCGGTGGGCTTCGTCCGTCGAGCCTTCAAGCAGCTTTCGGACCATCACCGCTCCAGCTCCTAGTTGAGGTGCGCGCTTCTTCAGCGCGAGTGGCACATTTCATTTTTTCTTTCATTTCACTTTGTCAAATCCTAACCGAACATTCTCGGTGGCAGCAGCTTCTGTGTTGTGGATGGAGCCCTATTGAGTTTAGGCTCGCTAAGAAGATCGATAGCCCGTTCGCCGCTTTGTCATACACACAATGCTGGCCAACGTTGCCGCCAACACAGAATGCCACCGAAACGCAATATGTGTGTATATGGGGGGCGGCTGGTGTATATGTTTGCTTCAATGCGGGGGGTTAGTCATCATCATCGTTCGCCGTTCCAAATCCGATGCGCCCACGACAAAACGCGACCCGATGCGGAAATACAAGCGCAAGGATTTAGACATGGTGGAAAAATGTAAATGTTTCCGGATGTCGTCGTGCACGTCCTTATACCGTCGGGCCGCCCCCCGTAGCAATGAACCGATGGTTGCGTGGGATGGTGTTGCTTCTGCTGGTGGGTGCTTTTTTTGCCACCACCGATGCGCCCGCTGTAATCATCGTCATCATCGTCGAATTTCGAGCAAATAATCGAGGCAACGCGGAGGCGGTCGAAGCGGCGAATGCTGTGCTATTTTATTTTAATGAATATAAGGCCGGACTGTAATTACTCGCAGAGAGAAGGACTATTATAATAGCCGGGGTAGTATTTGATATAAACGCGCGCGCGATGTATAAACGCGGCCGGAAATTCAGCAAAATTCTCTTCAATGCACGAAATTTCACGCTTGCCTAAACATTATCAAAACGTTTTCGATTCGAATTCATTCCAATTTGTAATACTTGCGCCCTCATATTTCCCGCTTACCCGATTCTCGTTCAAGTTGTTTTGCTCGTTTTGCCTTCGCTTGTTTAAGCAATATAAATCGGGATTCGTTCAATTCTTTAATTGTATTTTTTGCGTGTACTTTCATTACTGCACATTATTTCACAAAACAGATTGAATTTGATATTTACCGAAGTACTTGTTATTTTAATTCTCCAACTTTATCCAATTTCATGTCGAAATTTTTGCCCCAGAATTCAGTTCTGTATTGCCAAGCACTTAACTATAAAAAATTGTCAGACTTTGAAATGAACGCATACTCAAACGAACATTAAACAAAGCGATTTGTAATATTTCCAATAAATATTTATAAAATAAATGCGTTCATATATCATTCAAACCTATCAGTCATTCAATATGGATCGCATTCAATGAGTAAAAAAATAATTTTTTATTGTGATTTGCTTATCGAAACATGCTTTATGACATGTTTTATACGCTGTTCATTTTAATTGAACCACATAAAACACGTTAAAATGCGAAAAATAGTTGCGATACCAGTTGTGAATTTAATTGCCATATGCCGCCCCCGCTTTGTGCAATAAAAAACGCGGAATCGTAAAAAACAATCGCGTTGTGTTTTATTATTTTGCCACCTAATATTATATTATCAGTGCTAGGGCTATTAGTGCAAATTACCGCCGCAGAATGCTGAACGAGGTAACCCCTTCCGGTGTGCGGCGGTGCATGATAAGATAGCTGGCGGGTGAAAAAGTGAGAAAAATATTTTAAATTAATTTCGTGCGTTGTTAATTTTACGATTGGTGCACCGCACAACGGCGCGCGTCGGCGGTGTCTTAATGCGTGGTGCGTGCACAGCCCAAGAATGGATGGGTGCGGGGGTGGAACGCAAAATTTACGATTACGTGCTGAAAAAGTCATGTACTTAATTTGCATCTTTATTCCCTCCACGCCTTATTCCGTTTCTTTATCGCATGCGTCCATTACGTTTGTGGAGCAACTCGATTGGAGCACATTTCATATTCCCACCGCGCGTTTATTTTGACAGCTATATTTGAATGTGAATTATGACTACTTATTGGAAATAGTATCCGTGTCGGATACAAAAGCGACAACGATGATAATAGGCTGTTCGAGTTTTGTCGAATTTAATTGCCGAACATTCAGCTTGTATCTAGCGAATTGATTTCACTTTAATTTTTGATGAGGTTTACGTGATTGACGAAACATACACCTTTTCAATTATTAATGGTAAAAGCTTGGGGCGTTCTTTTTTCTCGTTGCTTTTATGTTCGTTCACGTTGATTTTATAATAATGAGAGAAAAGTCGAATAAATCAAGGTATATTTTGGATTGAAAGCTGAAAAGTTCCGTATTTTAAACGAAAGTCAAGTCAAGCTTGAAAGGATTTCTGGAATATAAATTTTATCAAGTTTTATCAATTGAAAAGAAATTTGATCAAGTAAGTTACGATATTTGGATAACTACTTGCAATGCTAGAGAAACTTGAAATTGTTTCAAAAGTCGCTTAGGGAGCCAGAAATACGATAGTGTCGTTAACTAAGGCCATCAGCTTTAGTAGTTTTAAGCTTTTTGAACAAGTACAAGCATCTGTTAAAAATAGAATTAACAGGCGCCCTACCTTGAAAACAGTAATCGGTTGCCCATATTTTTAGTCGAAAATGAGGGTACTACCATTTGGTATAACGTTATTTTGCTACACATTCCATTTCCTACTCAGCCAATTATCTTTTATTTTATAGTTGACTGATTGATATGTACCGACATTCCGACAATGATGCGGGGTTCAACAGCACAAAAAGCAAAGATAATAGAACAAAAAAGCGGAATCACCATGCTCGGATGCCTCATTTGATCATTGAATGAAGAGAAGAGTCTGAAACAAAAAAAAAGTCATTTAATCGGTATGCTTGTAGTAATCAAACAGCTTGTAATATTTGTCCTGCGACTTTAGATGGGTGGTTGGTTGAAGGCATGCAAGCCCGGCCAACATGTACCTACACGTATTTCGCAGTCATCGTTTGCGTTTCCACATTTCCTAAATAATTAATGTCCAACCTTTATTATCATTAAACGGAGACCTGAAGTGTATTTACAGTTAAGATTTGGCTCGTTCGTTACACGTTACACGCATTGCAGCAATCAATCATTGGGGCAACCCGACGATGACACGAACCTGGGCCGAGGAGTTGGTGGTACAAAATACATCCGTCGACTTGGCTGGAGCCATACAACAAGCGACAACAACGCTCGTCGACTATGACGATGACGTCGACGTAATGTAAGCCAAACGTTATGTATGCTGAGACGACTTTGGACTTCCCTGGGAGCGGCGCAGCGTGGTGTGTGGTCGGCGGTGGTTTGCTTGGATATCATTAGAATGTGTATTGGGGGGGTGGAGAAGGCGGGTGGTTGACTACCGCACCGGATTGCTCTACTTAGTGCCGCGTTTCCGTCCATTGCAAAGTGAATATTTGTCCCACTGCAGCGATTTGTCAACGCCACGAAGTCGAATTCATTATTCTGCACGGCGCTGCGACCGGTGCCCGCCAGCTATGGCCCCCCATGTCGTTGAGGGGCGGCGGCGATCGCGTTACGTTTTCCGTACACTTACCAATACACCGCGTGGTGGTTCGGTTACACGTTCGTCCTTCACGTGTCCTCGCGTTGACTTCCTTGCAGCCCGCCGGTGAGTGTATTGTGTGAATATGAGTCGCTCGCCGGAGGCGAACGTGGCGCGCGCGAAGAGTTATTAAGGGCACGTGAACGTGTTTGAATAAAACGCCTGGCAAAACATATTGAAAAGTGCGCAGCCCAGCCCCATTGGAATGGGGCCGCCCCCAGGCCCCAACTGAAGGCCGCGGGTGTGCACACGCTGTGCGCGTACTTGTCTCGTTTTGTTTTGTTAAGCGAAAAATTGAAACGTTTTTGCCATTCAATTTGCTTGGAGCGAGGCGTCAGTCGGTTCAATTATGCCGAGAGTCTTTTTGATGATGGCGAATGTTGTTCAAGCACTTTCTGCATGTTCACTGCCATGAGGACCATATAGCGTGCGTCATATATGGTGGTTATAAACTAGCTGCTCCCGGAAGGCGGCATCTCGTGTGCTGGAAAAATTGGTCTTGTTGTTGTTGTTGTTGTTGCTGTTGGTGGCAATTTCGACGAATTCGCATGCAGATTGCCGGCTCTAATGGCTCTGACTGGCCAGTGTCTCTAGAGTCCTGGTCGCATGTGGTTGACATACGGCAAGTCCTTCATTTGCTAAATGATTCAATAATTTTTGCCGCAACATTCCGTCGCCGCGCATATATGATGGGCCACAGTGGCGAATATGACTTCGGGGAAGAGCCGCGAAAATGAAACGGATACCAGACCAGTTCCCTTACACCCATTGAACAGACGATGCGTGTCCTCGTTTCAAATAAACACCACCAGACACGAACGAACGCGTCAGCCTGGGCCGCACACAATTAAGACTTCTCTGTCCCGCATCATTAATTTAATTAATTATTGGTTTAATTAAAAGCGACGCTCCTGACACGTACGCATGATTAATATTAATTAGCTGCGCCGAAAAGGAATTAGCTATTTTGCTTAGATGTGCCTGAGGCGGTGTGCCACAACATTTTCTTCGTGACGTTTTTCTTCATGCCACATTCTCAACGGTTACCAACAAAGGCATTCATTGAGCTTTTTCCTCGGCCATCCATCTTGGATACCTGCAGGATAATTTCGCTTTACGTTTACATAAAGGCATCACAAAGATAGACAAAAGATTCATTGTTACACTTTTTGCAATGTTATAACTAAAAACGATGTCCTTTATTAGTTTTAAAAATTTTGTATTTGATAAAATAATATTTAAGATTAGTATAAAATAAGGAAAGAAACAATAATTGAGCAAATTCATGTTTAGCGGAAATCAGCCGGTTTTGGATCAATTACTATTTTAGTCCGGAACCGGCTGATTTTTACTAAGCATTAGCCTTTTCCAGAACAGGTTGATTTCTGCTAAACATGAATCTTCTCAATAATTGTTTCTAGATGACAATGGTACTTGATCCAGAACCGGCTGATTTCTGCTAAAGCTAGACTTTGACAAAAGTTGTCCCGAAGAAGTGTGTTTGTTAACCTTCAGTAGTTTTCTTGCTCATTCCCTAGGTATTTTATTTCTTTCCTTTAAAATTGTGGACGAATGAGAAGCTTAAACAATTTCTAGACACAGGTGAACGATTACTGTGTCTAGAAACTTGAAGTATTGGGGGGAAAATCTGTGGGAAATAAAGTGATTTGCGTTTTTCCTCCTCGTTCAAACGTAACAGAGTAAACGAAGAGTTTTTGCGGGGATTGAAAGTGCGCGTTCATAGCCATCATCATCGAGCATACACCAACAGATAGATAGTGATGAAAATGAAATAGTGCTGAGGCACATCGCACAGCAGTGAGCGCTCGGCCAGTACCCGGGAGGCAAATGAATAAAAAAATCAATTCGGAACGCATATCGGAACATTAGCGAATGAATATTTATGAGAGATGCTTATACACCAAAAATCCATTTGCAAAATGGATGCGTCTGGGCTAAGTGAAGAGCTACTAGGATGGGAGGTGCGGCACGTCCGCGGCTTCACCACGCGCTCCTCCATCGACGCCAAGAAGAAAAAATATCGCGTACGTACATTTAGAACGCAAATTATTATTTTTGCGCTTATCGCCGCCACTCTTCCACCTCCGGAGGAGGCATAATGTACAGTGTGTGCACGCGGCACGTTTACCTAATGTGCGCCCCCTTCGCTTAATTGAACATAATTAATATTTATTATTGTGTTTCTGGCCGAGCTTACTCCCTCGGCCGGTGTGTACTCTGACATAAATCGTACGAGTTGTAGCGGCCTCGTTGACACGATTACGCCGTGGCGGCTCGTGGCACACGCTTAAGCCGATGCCGAAATACAACATTTTCCACTTTTTCAACGCGCGTACCAGGTGCGCCCTACGCGACAGATGTTGACACGAAGCGTGGGCAACCCATGGATGGCTTTTCCTATGGTCGCGCGTTGCGTCCGCTGTTTACCATTGTTATACCTTGCCTCGGTAATCTTTAGTGCGGCTCCAGCCTATCTTTGAACACGTTTCAGTATTCATCGACGGGCTGGGCTTTGATGTTTCTGTATGGGCGCTGGTTGTGTATGGGATGTGGGTGATAGACGGGCGAGCATGAAACCCCTCCAGGACGGTACGCGCGAGTTAAGGGCTATCGGTGTGCTGGGAACAGCATTTGTAGCACGCACTCGACACGCCTGGTCATTACCGGCCGGGTCAATCCCATGTTGCAAAACAAACAAGCGAGAACCACCACAAGCGTGCCTGCACGTGCCCAATGCCAGTGCCTACTCTAAGAGTGAGGGAGTCATGGGATGCCCTACGAGTGGGCTATTGATGTGTGACGCTTAACACGCGTCTGTAACAAATGACTCGGTATGAATATCATATTTGAAGTTGGGTGTGTGATGGACAGGTCTTTCTGAGTCCAGCACTTAGACCTATCATAAAACATGGCCAAAGTTGGTTGTCCATCGTGAGTTTCCAGGTTACTACTCCTAGTTTGTTCCTCGACTGAAGAACTTTAAACTGACCAACCTTAATAATGCGGTAGGCGCTGATTTCAGTACCTAACTTTGGCTATCACATTCCGGGGAGCCCAGATCACACCTAATGGTAAGTAGCTTAAAAGGACCTCTATTTTTTCAATCTACTCCAGGAATTATATTGGAAAACATATGTGGAAGGTAAGTTAGAATTTACGGATTACATGACTATAGGAACCTACGAGGGAGAATTTTCCGATGTCACTCCGAATCTTACTGATACCCAGAAGAAAATCTGGGTTATACTACATGCGTAAGCTTCGCCAAGTCAACTCAATGCCGTGGGCGACCATCCAACCAACCAGACCAAAGCAGCTGGAGGCAAGCACACGTCAAAAGAGATCAAATATTTGCTCGTCAGGTGTTGCCGTCATGTTTGGACAATATAAATATTTAATGCCTCCCGCCTTCTTCGTGGAACGCGCCAACGTTTCCATCTGCAGACACACTGCGCTCACCTATACTCCTGGGTGCTATAGAGTTACAATTGGGAGCAAGCAGATAACGCACCCCGTATTAATTACAGAACGCAAGTAATTATGGTACGATGCCTCCATCGCGATAAGTAGTGTAATAATTAAAAATGTAAAGCAATAAAACCTGAGACTCTAATATTTTTAGGCTTTATGCATAACTAAACTCCGTCATTCCGAGATCCCAGAAAGGGTAAGCATCTTGACCTTTTAAGCAGGTTTCGCAGAAATCTGGTTACACACTCGGAAATATACGAGAACCCTTGTACAAGTATCGATTATAAATTTCCTGTTAATACGTGCCGGCCCAAGGCTCAGAAGCTCGCGATATTTCAGTGGATTTCTTTGAGATTAAATTAAGCAGTCATGTGTTTATGCTTTATTGCTCAGTGCGCAATAGTTGTGTTGGTGTGTTATTCGTGATAGCACGCAATTGAAACGTGTGCGCGCACAATTCAAGTGGTCATACTTATTACAGGCTTACAGGGTGTTCACGGGATTGAGCATTATGCTGGGTGCACCCATACACACTCCCTGGACAAAGGAATTTTTATCGCCGCATTGTTTAAACGAGCGCAGCCAATTTGATTTGCATGCGAAATTCCAGAGCTTCCTCCGTTGAGGGAGGAATTTTTCCAGAACACGGAATGCTTGTGCACGAACTAGCAGCTATCTCTCTAGGGTAGTAGTGTCATAATGGGGCTTTATAGTCCTTTGCATTATTTGATGATAATTAGATTGAAACGCATTAAAGCGCGCGTGCACCAACACAACAGGCTTTGCTAGGCTGCATTATTCTGTGCTGTTCGCGATGGTGGCATGTGCCAGCCGGAGGCGGAGAGAGGTTGTCAGTTTTATTGCCTTCACGCTTCAACAGTGGAACGCGATGCAGTATAATATACCGCCACTTGGAATGGTGCATAAGCATGAGAGTGAGTATGAGCTGCAAGTTCATATGTTGTATTTGCTTTCAAATGAACACAGAACGGAATGAAATATCATTATGCGCCTTTCTGGAACACAAGGTAGGGTAGTACTCAGGCATCTTTAAGAGGAGTGAAGGTTTGAGTTTTCTACCAATTACCTACAATGCTAACTGAAGCTTGAGACCTACTCTCACTTAATTAAACCAAGGTTGTTAGGTTTTATTAATTTCTGGTTTTTGGAGGATGGATTCATTTGTGATCTATCACTGGACAAAGGGCCTTTGTATAGTGTTCGAATTTGAGTGTTTTGAAATGGGTCTAAAACGTGATTACTGAGAAAAGGTTTGACCCCACACGTCCAAGAACCTCAGCGCCCTCAAAACGACTAGAGAATGGGGCGCGTACAGTATGGCATTACGGAAAGTTGTGTCCTCAATGTAGTTGTTGGACCTTTACCCTAATTACTTAATAAGTAAATTTGTTTGAGATTAAGGAGACCGATATAAACGACAACGATACACACAAGGCAGCGGCCCAAGTTGAAAGGACTAGCAAAGCGTCGACGAGAAGGTGCTGGCGGGCTGAAGGAGGAGAGGAGGCTAGGGTGGCGAAGGTTGAGGCGTTCTCCTTAAGGCTTTCGCCAGTCGACCGAGAATAGCGGATATTATACGCGCGACCCCCTCGAGCTCCTCGAGTGTATTTACTTCGCACACACGTCCGGTACTAACTGCCCGTCAACTATTACAAGTGACACGGAAGACGTTTATCGGCGATGTTCGAGTTAATGAAATATCGAGGATCTTCGAAGGGCATTTCGGAAGGCGGACGCTTAACGGGTTATAAAACTGACCATATTATCCCGGTCCGGCGCGCAAATGTCGCCAAATGCTGCAGGATGGCAACTTTAGGACTTACGGGGGATGGCCACATACACATATCAACGCCACGGTTCCAGCATTTGGATAGATGATGATGCACTCAACTGCAGAGAGGCCCACCCGAGGTGGGGAATGTGGAGCGGGCGGTCAGCAGTGGAGCCATTATGCGCTCGATTAAACCGCATAAACTAAAGAGCCATTCGAATATGAACACTCAACGCGCTCGAAGGTTTCCGAACCATCCATGGCTATTCCTCATTGCCACCGCCGACGGCGAATGAGTGTGGGATGAGTGTGGATGCCCATCGTCAGCGAGCATCAAGTCGTAAGCGTTGCGAGTCAGCATTTTGCCTCTGGTGCACCACCACTCAGTTCGGGGCTACTGTCCCAGTGACGAGTGGTGGATGCAAAACCAATATGGTAGTTGCGCTGCTGCAGTTCTGCGTAACCTGCATGTGATTTCATCGCGTATCAGAATTTCGACTTAACGCCTTTTTGAAGCACTTCCAATTTCAGATTGATATTTGGAACGTGCACCATCATCTCCATCGCACGCCTGCATCACTTAACTACCCTACGCGTCCAAGCTGAGGTCATCCGCTTCTATGCGCTCTTATTATTGGCTGTTATCGAATATTTTCAGATCCCGGACGAGGCATGACCGCAGTACATTACGACCAAACCTCACTAGTTTCGCTAGTGCTTTACGACAAATAAAAAACATACGATATTATGTAATGCATATAAAGTTTTATGGCTGACCGTGTTCCAATCGCAGTTATATAGTTTGTTATGACCATCCTTCTGGGTGCTCTTTAGGTCACCGAATGCGGCACATTATATTTATGCGAGATAATTTGCTAATGCGGTTGAATCTGGGTGTCGTTAATTATTTTCAACATCAAGCATATATAATATCTTACTAACACCAATTTTGATCATAGGAAGGTTGTTCGTTTAGCAACCATGAAAGTTGGAGTAGAAGGACCCATTTCTACTTTTTCACCGAAACCCTCCAAACTGGTTACTAAGTTTCTAGACCCATATTAACCACAATTAGTTGGTAGGAGGAGCAGCCTAAGGGTACCAAAATGGATACTCTGCTAGAACTTGAACAGTGTCTGTGCTCAACCCATGAGATATCTCGGAAAATGTTTTCTTTGGGGCTTTATAAAACCAAATAATTCAATTCAAGTTATTGACCCTGATGTTTTCTCCCACGTTCGCCTGTCACTTCATCTTGAGGCTGTTACTCTATCTGTTGTTACACGTGCATTTTCATTGAGACAAGTTGGAATCAACATTGTTGTTTGTTGATATTTCTCTTCGATCCAAGAAATATATACGTGTACAACAAGAAATTGTCATTGGGGCGATGCCAATAAACAATATGATTTATGACTTTATAGGAGGAGATGGCGAGAGAGCACTTCAAGAGACGAAAAAACATTGTTGATTTATTATGCCAAAACATGGAGCGCACGATTCAAGGACGTTTGGGGGTAGAAAAAATTCCTGGAAATGTCCACAAACAACTCAATCCCTCAAACCCGCCGGGGCCTATATAAATAAAAATGCTTTTTGAGTTGTTCCAATTAATATCACATGTCAATATTTATCTGTATCAATTGGAAAAATATTCCCACATGCGTGAGAGTTTCGAAAGTATTGCTGCATCACTTTGGAATTCACTAAATTGACCCGAACTTTATCATTTGCGATGCTAATTTAATTGTTGATTAAACAATAGCAACACAACAAATAATCACGAACCAAGCGAGTCACTCAATTACATTGCGGGGCACATTCAGATAAAGGTAAAATGGTCTCCGTTCCATTAGAGAAATTAATGCATTATTTGAAAGGAGAATTCGTGGACAAGTACACAAATGTACCCCCATCGTTGGGGCCGCCGAGCAGTGCGTTCATGGGGGTCCACCCAAGCATGTGCATCGTTTTCCATTGTATTTCCACGCGCTGCCAGTGGAATTGATCTTTGTTTATTTGTGCGATGCGAGCAGCGAATATGTACGTTCTCGCCAATTATTGCTGTTTTAATGCGTTTCGCTTTGCGGCTTGTTTGGCCCGGAAAGGGCTTTGATACGTGCCTCCATTCACGCGCCGTTCCATAAAGGATGGTGCTATTTGTTCAGCAACTATTACTCGAATATCCAATCTAATAGTAGCGGGGGCGGTTTTCTAAACGTGCCTCGGATAAACTTGCGATTCCAGCATGTGCTGCGAAGGAGGCGGCAAAGTGCATGGCGAAGGCGGGCGAAAAATGGACAAAAAATTGAGGGGGCGAACGAGGAAATTACGAGCCAGCGTCGTCGTCGGCATCAGCAGATGTTGAACTTTCCCTCATGTTTTGTTTTCGTATCCTCAACGTTGTTGCTGTTCCCGTTGTTGTTGTTGCTGTTGTAGTAGGAGACGTAGTACAGCGTGGAGGCGGTGGAGACGGAATGTTACATTATTGATTAAGGCTGGCATGAAGTAAATATTTATAACGCGAACGTAAGTTTCACACCAAAACGATCCGGAGAACGTACGCTGCTGCTCGTTGGCCCCAAACTACGATGGAGGTGTGCGAAAGGGTTGTAATACATGGCCAAGTGGCGGCAACATACAACTGTGGGTTGGGGGGGCAAACGATAAGATTTACGAATCACTGTATGTAAAAATGCAATAAAATATATAGAGAGTGTGGAGGAACGCCTCAGAGAATTTACTTCGGCTGCATGTTCCAGGCGTTAATAATTCACTTTTCGCCTTCCGTTTTGCGCATTGCTTTTCTGTTCCCGCTAGCCCGGAGTAATTTATTTTGACATAACTCCAGCATATTTCCACGTCCTCCACCCCCTCCGAAACATATGAGTGGGCCTATCAAATTCATTATTATCCTCCAAGTCCATCAGATTTCATTCGCGTCGCTCTAAACGTCCAAGTGTTATAATCGTGCCATTAAAGCAATTAGATCGACCCGTCGCCACCGCCCCCGTCTCGTAATGTCAGCGAAGAGGCAAAGTGAAGGCAAAAAGAGGCCGAGATGGGGCGGCACATAATTCAGGTGTAAGCTTGATGGCTCACCCGTCCGTGATTTACGACTTCATTTCGAGCACGTGAATATTTTATTCCGATACAAATGGTGCTCCTTATTATTTTAGCCTGGCGTGTGTTGTCGGTGCAAATGCAGCAGAAACGTGCCGTTTTGCCACGTCGTCGTCGACGTTGAGGAGGAGGTACGCGAGCGACCATCGCCAACCATTTGCGCCCGACACTAAAACGAACCGGAAACCTTTCCCAGGCGGTGCGAGGGCGCAACTCAGGTGTATAATCTATGGGCTGTATACGTTTAATTGGCTTAGTTAGTGATGTTAACCGGGATTTATATCGCATTTAACAGCTCTTGTCGGAGATTATTTTCATTGATACCGCGCAAAATTTATCAATTTATTATCGGGGCTGCGTCAGCGCGAGCCTACTCCCCAACCAACATCCATCTCGCTGGTTCCAGACCACCAGCAACCCTGTCCCGTTTGTTTTGTTATCCGGAAACCATAATGCGTGTGTGCGCCAACGCTAATTACAAATGCGCACAATTTACGTCGCTCACAATTCACGCAATTCCGGCCAGGATTTTGGCCCCTTCAATACAATCGCTGATCGTGTCGGTCGTGCTTGGACACATCAACGATGATACAATTTGTGTTTGAAATTTGTCAATGCATGAATGGTGGCCGAATTGGCCATAGTCCATGGATAGAATTACGGTCGCCTTGTAATATAAGAATTTCATAGTGCCTCTAGTCCCTCTACTATAGCAGGAGGACGAAGAGGGTTTTGTTCAATCATAATGTATAGACGGGACGACGAAGAGCGCTGAGATATTGAAGTGTGGGCTATCAGCAATTCAGCTGCCTGTTTCGTCCGAAATATCCCTCCAACAGTGAAAGGGATACAATAAGCTTCGGAGCGGACTGGCAATCATATCAGACCCTCTATCGGATGGTAGTTTCGGATGGCTTATAAATATACAATTAACTCGACTCGGGCCGCTCGCTCCGCAATGCTCGACGTGTCTCTTCTTCTTCTCCTCCTTGGCATGTTGGTTGTACGCTGGGTATGATACACACGTCCGCGGACCGGGGAACGTGAATTCTGGAACCTTGGGCCGACAAGGCGAGCGCATCTTCACGTTCAACTTCAATACCGCTTGAGAATACAATGCGGGATATCACGGACGCGCACAAAAGACGGCGGCAGCGACGGTGGCGCACGCTTGTACCAAAAGTGACCCATTTTTCAGGCCCTGCCACAAAAAAAAGTTATAAAGTCATCTCTTCGCCGAGCGAGCACCCACCGACCATCCGGTCGAACGCGCGTCACAGAGCGTCTCTGGTAGAGTGCTCCTTGGAAGATGAACACGTCTTCCTCGTTCCGACTCTGCCGCAACGTTTGTAGCAGTAGAGCCTGGCGAAGAAGTCGGCATATTCTTCGAAATTCATGGAGATTTATAACCGGTGGTAAATAGAGAAGAGAGCGTTTTTAAGTTTCTACAAAGTTTCTTGCTGAATATAAATTCTGGAAGTTATATAAAAGGATAAAACGTTTTCGACGGTCGCTGTCAATTGCTTGTCTTGTTACTTTCTTCTCTTCCATATAAGTCTTTAATCATATTTCAGCGCTAGTGCGCCCAGGGAGGCAGCCGAGGATGCCACTGAATAAAGAAGTCGAAATGGAATCTTTGTAACTTCCATCATTCCATCAACGTAGCAATTTACTTCAATTAAAATTTCCGGGTGTATGTTCGGAAACATAAAAAAGGCAATTCGTTGAATTCAATTAAAATCCTGCAGGTTGCTTAATGTTGAATGACGTTTTACCGCTCGTTTCAGATAATTAGCGTTAATAATTCAGTGAATCTAATCGCGTTAATTTATTTTGCGCTAGCTGTTGCCCGTGGGGGCGGTTGGCCACTGCAATATTCATTGGATCCTGATTGCAATCAAACGGAAGAATGAACAGTACAATAATGATTGGATGGTGGTCCTGGCGCAGAGGAACGGGGTGCGATTTTTGGGGCACTTTTGATGTCGTGTTGGGAAATATCGGTATTGGCGTTTTAGTGCCCGTTCGGTGTGTTGTACGGATAATTGGTTTCGTTATGGATGTGGCCTTAAATACGATGCTACATTGCACTGCAGCCGCAGTCGCGGCGACGTATCGAGGGAGGCGGCAAGCCGAACGAGGCGAGAAGAGAACGAGGCCACCAACACACGACATTCCATGTTCCGTGTTCGAATGCTGGTGGTCGCAGGTCCTTAAGGGAAAACGTACGGCAGTATAAATATACAAGGCGAGCGACACACAAGGGGGCACACATTCTATTACCGAAGAGAATGGCTGTGGCCATAAATAAGAGTGGCGGCGCGTTCGCGAAATTTTGCCGAATTGTGTGCACGATCGGCAGCACTGCAGCAAAACTCGGCGCATTTATCGCCGCCTCTCGCATCAATTTCAACTCTAATTACGCATAAGCAATCTAATTTTCTTGCTCGGCAATTGCTATGATTACAAATTTGCCCAAGTAAGCAGAGTACCAATTGTAACTTTGATCGGTTCCAAGGCAAAAATAGAATTGATATTGGAGCTCCAAATGCAAATTTATGGCGCGTTACATATTGTTATGAGCTTGGGGCGCGAGAACGCAGCTGAAAATATTTTGTGTTTCAAAAATAAACTATATTGATGTCCCCCGTGTATGGGGCCAAAATGAACTCCGCAAAAAAAACAACAACAACAACAGCAACAACATTGGCGAGTCGGAAACGAAATGTAATTTTCCACCGCTTGAGTACCGTTCACATTGCAATAATGTGAATACATGATCATTTTTCAACTACAATTTTGACCAGATGTGTTACTAAATTCTCCATCTCTTTTCCAACCTATTCCATATTCAATAAGTTTTTTGCTCAGAAAATTCAAATCTTCTGCTAAACATTGCGTTGTAATTTGAACGAAGTAATCCCGGTCACAATAAAGCTGCCTTTTTTGCGCATGTGGAGAGTAATCGATGAACTTTTTTGTTGCAAACATTTTTCACCTCGAGCTCAACCAATTTGTAGTCCAGCTTCGCTGACATCGAACATTCCGCATGGAAATTTTGGTAGCAAAACAAATTGCCACCTCTGCCCAAAAAAGATCAAAATATTTACTTGGCTATTTGTGTGTTTTTGGCTAAATTCGAGTACATAGTGTTGTGTACGCAAAGCAGATTAAAAGCTCTATTTCCAGGTATTTCGTTGGCAAGCTTCAAATATCCCATCATCACATACCGGAAGCTTGTATGTGGGGTTTCGGAAAAGAGAATCTGCTTCCAGTGAACCGAACTGGATGTGCGCACGCGCTTGGTGCTGGGTATTTAGGTGAGGAGAAATGGGACATTAAAGTAATTGGGCCGTGAAATAAGGCTGCTAAGTGACCCACAACGCATTCTTGCACATTACCGAAACTATTTATCGCCGCTATCGAAGTTTCTATCAAAATATTTAATCGATGTCTCCCAGCACGTAAATTGATCCCCTTCGCAAAGTTTTATTCCGTTCGGGAAGTTTGCCTTCGGCGTATTATCATCGTAAATGTTCGCCGAGCATAAATGACTTAGTTGTTCAATCGACTATTCATGGAGGTCTTGTCGCCGCCCGCCAAGTTCCGATATTGTTTTGGTGTTTGTTGCGTAAGGTGAAAGGTGTCATTGTGGCCCGTTATGAATGGTCTTGATTAACTTCATTAACCGAACCGCCCGGTACGCATGACATGCTGGTAGCGTTTACGTACAATGGACACGTAACAACAAGGATAATATCGCCATGGCACGAATACTTCATTAATATTTGAACGGTTACACTGGGCACATATCACTCAGCCGGCCATTTGTACCGTGGTAAATATTTGAGGCGTTTACTTAAATCTGGCCATGGAGAAATCATGTTCGTACGCGTTTATTTTTGCGTTCGATAAATTTTTCGGACGTCCACTAAATCTGGCAAACAAACGTCGCGCGCACGACTCCCGATTATTTATTGAATCGCTCCCCCCGCATCGGGGTCTCGTTGTAATGTTGACATCGAACAAGGGGCACGCACTATAAATAAAAACCCCGTACCTATTCGCCTCGCTATTAAATATTTCAGTTCGAGTACGCCGAAACGCCGCAATCCTTTCCCAACAACAGGCTCGGCTCAATTCGTCCGCGCACAAAATTTCATCGACATTTTACTGACAGTACAACTCGCCCCCCGCGAATGAATCGTTTAAATCCTAGACTGATATTCCATGGCACTCAATGTTATTGATGTCAAACAACATCGGATTGTCTCGCCATTCCATAATAATCGTTGCAAATGATAAATGGGTTTTGTCCCTTGGACCGATGTTCAGTGCTCGACCATCAATTTATTAATTAATGCGGCTCTCAATTCAGGGCAATTGCAATTACATATTTTCATACGCGGATTACGGATCTGAATCGCACAAGGCGCAATCAAGGCTATTGCATTGGTTGGGCTTCAATAAGAAGAGTCCTCGGTTTCGAGACGTTTGTACATACAAAAATGGGTTTCTTTATTGTATTACTTGTGCTTGGGTCGTGCAATAAAATCCTCAGCTATCATAAACGGGCAATTTCTTAAGTGCTATCGAACCATAAATACGTATAATATGTTCATTCACTTATTGCAAATACTTTCATATATGAGGGCAGGATAATTGCCCTTGTGTGGCACAAACGTTGAGTTTTAGTAATCACTTTCAACAAATAATAAAATACATCATAAATTATCAATTGTAGAAACGTTGAAAAACTTTGCTTACATTGGTCAAATTTGCTTTTGATGAAAGGAAACTAAAACCTAAATCAAAAAAGTGTTCTAAGTGGACCCAAAACCTGATAGTTTAATAATCATCAAGATTCCCACAAAGGGGCGATTGCCAGTGTTGGAGTGGCATACCTCCAGAAAAACACCACCAATAAAACTTAATATCCCAAATGTACACAACAATAGGAAAAACCCAATAAACGACCCCAAACGAAAAATTTGTAAACGGTTGGCCAGCAAATGTTGGACAGCGTCACATTGTCTGGTCACGTACCAACAGATTTTGTACAAGCTCACATGGCATATAAAAACGACACACCATCTAACACATGCAGTACAACCCACGATTTACACTCGAAGACACATCCGAATCTATCAAAATGTGAGTTAGTGAGGTTTGGTAAGAAACTCCCAGCTTTTATGATCTATATTGTGTTGTTAAGTCATCACGCCAAATTTGAAAATACAATAAGACTCTTAAGATTTATTAGATAAACTTGAAAATACTAATAAATCTCTCAGGGTATGTATATCGAGAATATATGTTTATAAATGCGTTGAAGTTGGTTTAACGAAAGTATTTTTTATGCCCGAAAAACGCGAGGCAGAAGCTCTGGGAAAAATTTATAACGTTTAATTTGAATAAAAATTGATTTATGCAATGGACCTCTTGAATATGTTAGTGCAGGTCTGGAATAACATAAATCATCGGAGCAGATTTGGCACACTATACCGGGCAAACGCGAGGCACTCTCTCGGTGAGCTCTTCGGCTCGCGTTCGTTCCATTCCTGCAGAGAAAAACTTGTATAAGAGAGCCCGTACCATCATGCGCACACCGGTTCCTTCCATATCCGCACTTTAGCCAGGCCGTGGTGGCAGCGGCGCCAAACACTGGTTGAATTGTGGGAAGGATGTGCAAGCGCGTCGGCGAGTATAGTTTTTCTCCCGCACGGAGAAAACTCGCGGAAAATCGTTACGCCACGAGTGGAAAATACGTTCGGAGCTTTCTGATGCGTCAAGAAAGGGCTTCACTAATAAAATCACGCCGTGCGCATTTTTCCATCATTATGATTTTTCCCTCCCGTTTCCGCCCACCATTCCCGATGGCGGCTTGCATCATCCCGGAAATGGTTTTATTTAGCAGGCGCGCGCGCAAAATAACATCACACGAAAGGCACGTTCGCGAACGCGTCAAATTCCTCGTCTTTCATTTCATCACTCGACGCAGTCTTGGGCCATTGCAAGACGTATCTAATTAATAGGAACGTTCACGAAGTCCCCTCGAGCTTTTATTCATTTGTTCAAGATTAGTTGGAATTTATTATCCAGCCGTTTAATTAATAGAATTAATAGCGTTGATGATAACTCGACTAATTTAATTCTTTTTAATAATAAGCCGTCCGTTAAGTAATTTGATGACATTGCCTACAAGGTCTCTCATTCATGGCGTGTGAATGGTGTCTGATGTGGTAGTCGGAGGCGGCTACTAATCTGTGATTATCTCGGCTGGAATTACGGATTGTCAGCTTTGTATTATTCAAATGTGAAATATTTGCGCGAGGTGTATGGTCGTGACGCGCCGATAAAAGCTTTGATTTACAAGTTCATAACTCAACGCCCCGCCAAATTGTGTTCGTTCGTTCGTCTTCTGTGGCGCTGGCGACGGTGGCGCCGCGCGTGCTTCTTCATTCCGCCAAATAAATTCTGCCGGCTGCAAAAGCGCCGCCGATGATAATGTGCGTCGTTTGCATTGATTATAAGCAAGCGAAACGCAATTTGGAACAAACTTTTACACAACCTCCAATTATGCGCAGCATACGAATAAATAATCCATTCGATGCGAGGCGAAACGAAACGAAAAGAAAAGCGCAAACACTAAACTCGCAGCAATTCGCATAAAAGCTAATAAATCATTGTAAAAGTTTGCGCCGGTTGGCAATCTGATGAAATCTAATGCCTTCAGCTATTTATTCTCGTATTTAGTGCTCGACGGCTTCAACTTCATTGAATCCACAATGAAGTGTAATTATTAAGTCGACAGCCCAGCGTGTCCTGAGTGGTACGAGTGAGTGTATGGCAAAAAGGATTTGTTGACACAACTAAAATTCAATCATAATGTTTTGCGCGCAGACACGTTACCCATTCGTTAGGCATATTCGTTCCATAAACCGCCCTCACTAAGCTGTGCACGACTGACTATGTGCGGTTGTGGGTGTGTGCAAAACATTATAAAAGTTTCAACACGTTGTGCGCGCACCCTCATTGCAAAGATGTTATCAGAAGTGCACGCTTCGCTTGTATTTAAATGAGCAGTAGTGCGTTCGTGAAGCAACCACTTACCTATGCTTATTACAAACATGAAATCTATTTAGAACACAACAGATATGTAGGAATACTGACACGAAAATTACAAATGTTGAAAGTATTTTTCCGAAATTTGGGTCCCACGACGAACCACACCGATAAATTCTAAATTACTCACCAATCTTGTAGAAGATAGTGGATGGGTTGCTTGAAGACGACAAAACTTTTTCAGAAGTTCCCTGAAACAAAAAACGCTTTTAGTCGGTTAGTCGGTTTTGTTGTACCCCATCAACGCGCGCGGTACTACAGCGCACTCTGAAGGAACACAAGACGGAAGAGACTCGCTAGAGTCTGCCGCGCAGCAGACTACTGCGACGCGGTCGTGGCTCACCCGCTAACGGAAGATTCAACGCGCATCGAATTATATTGCCCATAACTTTAGAACAGTAAGAACTATGTTAAATATTAAAAATGCACAATGAACAGCAATAAAAAATGAATCGATTTCTGCCTGCGAACATTTCTATTATCTATTTGTATAGCAGATATATACATTCATAATTAAATAGTTACATCATTTAATTGCATGATAAAATTTCATATTAAATACAATTGCATTAAAGTCAGTTAAATTCTGAATAAAATGAGACCAAGTAACATAATTTGTCATTAATAGTTCATGAGATATAGCGGTTTAAACTTTACTTTCAAAATACCCGAACGCAACGAGGGGTGCCACGACGCGCTCTAGACTAGCGCTGGTCGCGAGAGACTCAGCTGGCTCGCCCGCGCAGTAGCCTACTACGATGCGCTCATGGCGCACCCGCTAACGGGAGACTCAACACGCATCGGATTTAATCGCTTATAACTTTTGAACGGTAAGAGATATTGATAATTTTAAAAATGCATAATGATCAGCAATTAAAAATGAATCGATTTCTCTCTGTGAACATTTTTATTATCCATTTATATAGTAAATACATGCATTTATTTTAAAATAATTGTATCGTTTAAGCATATTATCATATTTCATATTAAACGCAATAATATTTAAGCCGGTTAAATTCTGAATCAAATGAGAGCAAGTAACATATTTTTGCATCGATAGTTCGTGAGATATAGCGATTTAAACTTTACTTACAAAATACCCGACCGCCGCGAGGGGTGCCACGGTGCGCTCTACACTAGCGCTGGTCGCGAGAGACTCAGCAGGCTCGCCCGCGCAGTAGCCTACTACGACGCGCTCATGGCGCACCCGCTATCGGGAGACTCAACGCGCATCGGATTTAATCGCTTATAACTTTTGAATGGTAAGATATATTTTTAATATTAAAAATGCATAATGATCAGCAATAAAAAATGAATCGATTTCTCCCTGCGAACATATTTATTATCCAATTATATAGTAAATACTTGCATTTATTTTTAAACAATTGTATCGTTTAAGCATGTTATAATATTTCACATTAAACGCAATAATATTTAAGTCGGTTAAATTCTGAATCATATGAGACCAAGCAACATATTTTTGCATTGATAGTTCGTGAGATATAGCGATTTAAACTTTACGTGCACAATACCCGAACGCTGCGAGGGGTGTCACGATGCACTATACTGTAACGCAGGACGCGGGAGAGTCAGCGAGCTCGTCCGCGCAGTAGCTAGCTGCGACGCGCTCATGGCGTACCCGCTAATGGGAGACTCAACGCGCATCGGATTTAATCGCTTATAACTTTTGAACGGTAAGAGATATTCATAATATTAAAAATACATAATGATCAACATTAAAAAATGAATCGATTTGTCCCTGCGAACATTTTCATTATCCATTTATATAGTAAATACTTGCATTTATTTTTAAATAACTGTACGGTTTAAACGTATTATAACATTTCATATTAAATGCAATAAAATTAAAGTCGATTAAATCCTGAATCAAATGAGACCAAGTAACTTAATTTTGCATTGATAGTTCGTGAGATATAGCGATTTAAACTTTGTTTCAACAAAACTCGATTGCCGCGAGGGGTGTCACGACGCGTTCTGCAGGAACGCAAGTAGCGAGCGACTCAACGGAGTCTCCCGCGCTGTAGACTACTGCGACGCGCTCGTGGCTCGCCCGCTGAAGGGAGACTCAACGCGCATTAGATTTAATCGCTTATAACTTTAGAACGGTAAGAGATATTGTAAATATTTAAAATGCATGATAAATAAGAATTAAGAATGAATCGATTTCTGCCTTGATTTCCGCCAGCTTGTAGGTACACTTACTCGTCTTGGCGTCTACAGCCTTGTGTGTTCTAGAATCGACTTATTTTATCTACCAATGAAACACATTTGAAAACACAGATGCTAAATCATTCGAAATTAGTATTAAGCACACACATCAAATATAAAGCTGCTTTCTACGCTCGCGAATACGACAACAATTATAAACTTTTTAATCGGTGGCCGCTCTGCACATTTGCGCCCAACGAGCACCATGCAACCCATGCGCGTTTGTTTGCATTTACACCATCATCATGCAGATTTTATTGTGATAATACGCGAGTGCAAGCAAGCACGGCCAACAAGCATGAACAAGCGTGCTCGTTGGCACAAAAAAGCAATTTATGTTTTTTCAGCGAGTTGTAAATTCCATTGCAATTATGCGCGCCTGCAGGTTGCGCCAGCGCCTCTGGACGGCGGAGGCGGCGTGCCCTGAATTTGTGGCGGCGACGACGTCGAGCGGCGGATAACCTGTGGCGATGATAATGAAATTCAAATCTAATTATAGGCAGAGCCGACGCGCGCAAACCTTCATAATTCCGGCGGATATCACCTTTTGTGTCCATGCGACTCCCTCACAAGAAATGAATGTTCGCACACTCGTTGAGAAAATCAAATAACTCATAAATGATGATTGCGTATGCCCGCCCCGCCCGTCCACACAAAGAGATGGTCGGAGTGTTTGAGGGCGTGCGAAGAAATATAGCCGCGTTATTAGTGTACAAATAAAAATGTTTTGCGAGACAGCTCTTGGTCGCGCATCTGTTGTTCTTCTTGATACGGTGATCTCGAACCGGCTGACTCGGTGACATCTGCCCAAATAATAAACGCGTGCGCTGCCGCCAACACCTGGCTGGGTCGTCTCATTCGGGCCCACCCTCACACGAAAACCCTATTATTATGGGGTCGACCTATAAATTCTAAATGTGGAGCGATAACAATAATATCTTGTACGGGGCGATATAGACACGTTCTTGGATGTTAAATCCTCGACCAAGGCTTTTGTCATTCCTTGTTACAAGATAATTTGGTAGGGGAATATAGACCAGCTCAACATGTTAAACTGTAAAATGAAAAATTTCCAATTTCAACTATACCAATGTTTGCTATTTCCATTTATTTTGGAAATAAAAATAATTAATATTTATCGGAAATTAATAAATCTCATTAGTACCAATGCTATCAGCAAAACAAACTAAATTATCATTTTATAGGGCGGCTTTTCATCGAATATAAATTCCCTATTGTAATAATGAAAATTAAATGTCTTCCGGTGAAATGAGTTTTTAATTAGCAAACTTCATAAATGTTAGAGTCAATGCGATAGCATGGAAAAGTTCAGTTTTTGCCATCATTAAGCATCTATTGAATTATAATACAATTCGCAAATAATAATATTAAAAACAATGATCACAATGAGTTTCTTGCATTGAAATTGCATGGTACAACGACGAATGGAAATCTTCAAATGGTGCGCCAGATGGAATCGGTGGCAATTTGTGTAAGATTGTTTACACAAACGTGCTTTTCCTCGTTTCCGTGTTCTGGAGCATTTTTTTTTTCGATGCTCGCTTTTTGGTTGTTCTTCGGTGGTTTTCACCGAAACTTGTAGCATACATTTTCCGGTGCAACATTGAAAATTGAAGTGTGCCTCGTCTACTAGCGTACATTTCGCAACTTAAATTCGTCCGTATATTGAATAGATTGCATGCATTCTTTGTGTGCATCGACAACAACAACAACCTGAGCTACCTTGCCGTCCGTGCTCTTGCTCTTGTCGATGCGGAAGACCGGAACAGTGAAGGAAGAGATGACGACAGCGAAATGAACGTTCGTTTGTACATTGGCTGCATTGCGCATCGGTTTTGGTCATGCAATTTTGCTGCACCTACGACGACTACGACTCGCAATGTTCTAGAATGTGGAAGCGTACATAAAGCGTTTGCGCACACTGTATTGTTATTGCTTATTGTTGCCAGTCCGGTATTGTTGTTCGGCAACTACCTGTACACGTTTTTCACTTTTAAGCAGTTTGCTTTGCGCTGTTTGCTCTCCAAACTGACACGATTTTGTATATGGCTGGTGAGCGGCCATTGAGGAAATGCCGCACATGAATTTTGTTAATTCGGTATTTATATTTAAGGTGAAGTGTTTCAGAAACTAATTTCCGTTTTTAGTGTTATTATAGAGCATGAAATAAGACATAACAGCTGTCAGTCCGGAATTTGATAAATTATACCCTATACTAGGTCTAGTTTACTCGGTTTTAGAGTGATAGTTTTATTTTACGCTATTTAGATTTTTTATCTTTATCGTGTTTTACCCTAATTTTATTACACTACTAAAAAATTAAACTAAAGAGTTTGAAAAACGTTGATTAATGTTAACTCAGATTTTCAGAACTGATTCTTTTTCTCAAATGAATTCATTAAATACATGAAACCGTACAGCCAATAAATCGTATTCCAATAAGTAATTATGAGCTCATAGCGTAATTTTATTGATCTGAAATATCATAAAAAACTTGATGAGTTAGACGCTGACACAGGTAAAAAATTAGGGTTTAGTCATTAAACCCGAATCTAGTTTTGACTCATAGTCAGCACGCGTCATGCCCCTTTGGTGGCAGATGTTAACATGTCGGTGTAATATAATATGATTAATTATTACTCACGGGGCTGCTATCTGATCACATGACTCAACGTAGTCATTCCCACCGTTGGGCCGTGCAAAAAAACAAATTCCCCACATTTTTCCCTCTCAATATTTGCCAGACATGTTATCGCATTGTTTTGCTTGATTGACGTCACTTTTCTAATCGCCAGGTCGCTGATAATTGAAAACGAAAACAGAGAATATTTAATTAATATCCGGACAATGTGTGTATGCGCGCACTGACGCGTACGTCAAAACGATAATCACGATTTGCGTCGAAATGGAAACGTCCATACGCATATTGTACACGCGATATCGATGCAATTAATCAAAACCTAATCAAAATATAATTTCATCTTTTTATTTATAAGCGTGCATTAATATGAATGAATCATTATTAGATATTTATGATGTTCATTCGCGTGGATAAAATATGTTTATTATAAATGTGAATTTATTGATTACTGTTGCACAACCGAAATATAATCGCTATGAGATATAGTGGGCAAAATAAATTTATTCATTTATCATGGACAAGCTCGATTCTCCACTGAGTGATAACCAAATGCACCAAAAAGGACGCTTCATGGATCAGTGGCAATTAATGTTATTAAAACCTTTTAGGTTATTGATGGGCCAAAAATATGGGATAGAATTTAATTCACTGTATGAAATTTCCATTGGGACTATTGGTTTCTATTAATTTAATTGGACGCCTCAAATAATTCCAACGAAAAATTACATAAACAATTTTATTTTATCTGTGAGGGGTTGCCCTATGATTGATACACTTTTATTCCATTATTATGTTTTTTTATTGGAGTGTTTCATTTCGGAGGATGAAATTGCATGGCATGCCACATGAATTGGCGCTGTTTTTGTGCGGCATTATAATTTTCTGGCCATTCGCTCACCTATTGTCTAGGAGCCGGGGTGCGATACAATTTCCGCGCATTAAATGTCAAACAAAATAAAAAATGTGTTTGCTACATCCATCCATACACATACACCTATAAACAATACTGTTGAGGTGTATCCCGTTTGTATTGTTTTGTTTCTTGGCTTGGCAGCGCATATCGATCCTTTGTTTTCACCGTTCGTATGATGATGATGATGGCACATGCACAAAAAGCAGCTCCGACACAAGGGTGCCTTTTAATAGTTTCGACTTTGATGCCTTCCCATTGTGTCTAGCACGGCATGTGACTTTTTAATGCGCACCACCCCCAACCAAGACGCTTCTTCGTTTTCCTGCTTGCATGCCAAGCCAGCTGTTTCTTGTACACGAACACACGCCTTGTCGACAATTAAGTGCTTTTCACTTTGTCACATTGAAAACTTAATTTTCTCAAAAAGGGATTTTTTGTTCGAAAAAATACATCCCTAGCAAACTCTTTAATCTGTCTAAATCAAGGAATTTGAAGGATTTTGTGAAGGATTACGTCCTTCGTGTTTATCACGTTCGCTGGTAGGTTTCTTGTGACTGGAAAATTCCACGCTGGGAAATAGTGCTTCGCGTAGTTCAAAGACACCTCCAGCCCGCGGCCCCGGAAATGGCGCAAGTGGCGGAAAGGCGGGTAACGAATGAGCAATGCTCGACGTTTGTATTCATCAAGCTTCTTCGTGTGCACGCAAACTTTTTTGACACCGTTCTGCGCCGATGGTTTGTGCCTCTATCAAAAAAAGCAGTTTAAGGGTGTTGTTTGGGGGGTGGACGTGGCCTTTTAATAGAAGTGCATAAATGCATAGAAAGCCTGCAAAAGGGAACCCTTTCAGCAGATATACAAACGTTTGATTTTCTAATTGCAGTGCGACTGCAAATATTATGCAGTCACAACACAACAACAACAACAACCTTTAATTATAACTTTTATGTTCGACTGTTCCACACTCGGAGTGCTTCTGTTCATCTGCAGAGTTGCATTCGTATTATCATTGAACTCTCATGTCCTGATAACATAACAATTTTCTGTATGTGATTATTAGGACATGCCCTCTATGCAGACGAAAACAGAAGTGCATTGTTTGAGGAAATTTTAATTGAAGATAAAAATGTAATTAGAGTGAACCTCAAAGCATTGAAGCCTCAGGAGGCAAATTTGAGAAAATGTTTCTTTACATTCTCTTTTTGTGAGTTTCATGTACTTTTTTACGAGTTCTTTTGTGCGCTGCGCTGTTCTGATAATTCAAAATCTTTGTGGGATTTGTATTTCAGACTTATCTTTATTCATTTTCAGAATCTTTAAATGGCCCTATCTAGGTTAATCAACGATTAACCTTGATTGAATTTATATTTCTTACAAGTGACTATCGCCAACTCGTAAGTTCAAATTTCAAAAACCACTCAGCACATTGACAGAATAGGTTGGTAAAAGTACAGAGCAATTTTTATTATCTGCTCCCGAATATAGGGCTTGGTGATAGTCCCTTGTTAGTCTAACTATACATTGATTTGAAAATCCCTTATCCAGTTTCTTACAAAGTTCTTAAAGTGGTCGGTCCTACTCATTAGACGAAGCTCAGCTCTAGTCTGTCAACTCAAATTCTCTCATTGCGAATATTCTGCCCGCAGATATCTAAGCCCTTCGAGCTCGCGACCGAAGTAAAGTATCGAGTTTGCCTAATTTAATGTAGCTCAAGGGCTGGAAACAAATTCGGAACCTCCGGGCGCACACAAACGATAGTCATTGAGAGCTCGTGCGCCGTATTGAGTTGGCGGTGACGGCGGCAGCGGCGCGAACAGAGAAGGCAAACTGCCAGCCTCCGACGGCGTTCGCTCAACGAAAACGGGGAGCATGTAAGCGAATTCAGTCAATTGTCTGAGGGCAAATTGTCTAATATTACCCTTTGACACGACTCCCTCTGACAACTTGAACCGCTTTGATGCTGCATGCTTAGCGCGCCGCCGCCTTCATCGCTGCCGCCCCCGACCGCCTCCATGCCAGTGCCACCGTTGAGCTGAGACGACGTCGGATTCGAAGGCTGTGGACGCGCGTTTTAGTGTCGACGACGGGCGGCGCTCACATATCGAGAAGAGATTCTCAACAGTGGCATAAAGAGTTCGGTTCGTCTTGATAGAAAGATACTCCTTAAGACTTTCCCTCCTTCCATGCATACTAGGACTATATACTGGGCAACTACTTCCAAAATTCCACACCAAGAATTTATCTTACTTCGTGTTCTCTGAAAAAGTCCTCCAGAGTAAAACTGCTTATTATTTAGTTTTCAAGTCTTATGAGTGGAGTTGTAAGCGTGGATAAATGAGAAGGCATTTTTTGTCATGGTCCTGTACATTGGAGTTCGTTATATGTCATGTGACTCTTTTGCCTTTCAGTAACGAATTTCGCTGAGAAGCGCAAGAAATCCTCTCTGGCATTAACTCTTTCACCATACTCGTGCTCAGGCGCTCGTTTTTTCCTCGCGGTCTCTTTGCTGTACTCGTCGCAGCAACGCATTTTCCTCGGGCGACGTGCATGTTCCGCAATTATAATAATAATCGCAATAACAATTTGTTTATAAAAGCGTCTTCTGTGTGCACAAGCTACTGTTTGGTGCTCCGTACTAATTGTTACCGTTCTCTGTTCACTTCCTTTCTGCGTTCGGCACACAGCGTCGACAGAGGATGCGTTAGCATCAGGTCAGGATCCTGGCGTTGATGATGAGCAAGCACATGATGCCTTTCCATTACACCGCTGAAGCTCCCTCTATTCTTTCTTATTTTCATATTCAGCGAGCGCGCCAGCGACAACGCTGCCAAAAGCAAACGAGATTCGATTATAATAAAAATGTTCCTTTTGTTTCAGGTACGTTCATTGTGCGCTCCGTGCCGCATGGTGGGAATGGGGGCGGTTGTCGAGGGGGGCAGAGATAGACATGCTAACACGTTGTTCGCTAGGGATGAGAAACGCTGAGTGAAAATCTCGTACGGTAATGGAAGGTAACAAACACATTGTTTATTCATAAAGAGCATGAGTTTTCTGCGCTTTTATGTTCAATTTTTTTTTTCAGTGCCTAACAGTTTTTTCTGCTCGCAATTTGTACGTTCGCGTTTCTTTAATTGAAGCGTAAATGTGATGTCCGGACATTTCGGAATTAATTAAAAATTAATTCAATTAAAATTTCTCCTGCAATTTTCACATATATTTTATTCCATTTGCCCAAACAATTTTGTTTTGCGTACGGAAAACTAGACGAATCATATTTTATTATAGAATTTCATATATTTCGTTTAAATTGCATGCAGTAACGTCTATTTCCGGGGAGCAGCACATAGCATCCTGCGCGACAGTTGTAACTATATTGGGATTTGTAGCAATTTTTTAAAATTCGTCCTGTCGTTTGCTGACTGGATGCATCCAAGCAAACAAACAAGCGGACGGCCAGCAAGGATGGTGTCGTCATCGTCAACGAAGAGAATGGTTATGAGGAAAAACTTGGAGGTGGCGGCGACGGCGATGGCAGCGCCAGCGACACGGATGCATGTTGGAACGAAACGAGCTCGTTTTTACATACGCGGACGAATGCCGACGCCGTTAACTGCACAATTGCACTAACAGTTCGCATCTAACTGAGCGGGGGCGGGCGAAGGGCCGTTGGCATGGTTTGCTTAAAAGAACCGCCATTTTACGTCACAGGGGATTGTTTCCAGTTTGGGGGGCGGCGAAAGCGCAGCATGCTGGCCTCCGTTTTGAGCTCCATTTGTATTTGATGTCTTTGTGCGCGCAAAAATTTAGCAGGGCGTATCGAGCGAACCCGCCGGGGGTTGCCATCAAGGATCGCTGGCCGCCCCCGCCTCGTACATACACCCACCAACACGGCGCTCATTACTGTCGCCATGAATTCTATATAATTATTACGTCTGCGGTTTCAATTAGTGTATTTACCCCTTTTTCGTTCTGCATTAACGGCCCCCAAAATACTTCTACATTGCGACAACTGTACATTTCTGCGTGTCGTGGCGCGTCTAACGACCGTAATTCATTTTTATGGCAAATTGCCCCGCACCCTGCATTCCTCTTTACATTTGTGTGCTTCTTCCTGCGGTTTATTAGAAAGGGCAAGGATGCAAATTAGTTAAGGGGGCTGAATCAGCGGCCATTTCTAATATCCTGCTCTGATTTATAGTTAAATAATGATGGTCAGTAATATTTTTATGGCAAAGTACCATATCAGGCTTCGAATTGGTCAAATATAGCAACGGCGTTAATTAGCAGAATATGGTTATCTTGAAAAGCAAAATTGTTTGAATTTCTATTGCAAATATCTAACATTTTACAACTCCTCGCCTCTATTTATAAATGGGCTAATTACTTCACCATTTCCGCAAATAAGTAAAAACTGAGAAAACTTCCCTTTTACTACTTGAAAGTAAATTGAAGAAATTTTCTCATGCCTGAGGCACTTGTTCGCATACATGTATTAAAATATAAACCCGACGCCAATGTGGTGGTGGTGAAGCGTTCACAGCAGTGGAAAACGCACCAAAGTTTTCAAAGGCAACAAACAAATGTTTACATTCGACAAAAGCGGCAAAGAAAAGGAGGAGCGCGCGCGCAGACGCCCGCGCTTTTTTAAGCAGATAAGTAAGCCGCTTTGCGCATAACGACAGAGGACCGTGCTGAAGAATGGCCGGGCCACGCTCACACAACAATGCAAAGTAAGCACATCCACTAGCACTAACCCAACTCTGCCGGATGGGCCTCCTGCAGCTCGCGGACTGGCGGTTTCCCGGTAAAAGCTCCAGCAATTCTAACAAGCACAGCGTGCGCGTTTGCGTAAGAGTGCAGGGCAAGGCTCATAGTTCGTCTCTTCGGCAAGATTTTTGTCGTCGTGTTTTTCTTTCGCGTAAAGGCAGCCGACATCACTCGCCGCATGCCGGATTGGGCTGGGCATTTGTTCGCCGCGGCGAGCTTAAATTTAATTAAAATTTAAACCTTTACATGCATATATCTGCATTATAGAGAGTCTCTCGGTCTCGTCGAGATTAATTATGTATTTCCGGGCGAGCCGACCGAATCCGCTTTTTAATCAAATTAAAATCTACACGCTTTTCTGCTGCACTCGAAACAAGGCAATCGTAAATAAGCGACCGGCCATCGTGGTAGGAGCACCAATTGTGAAAATATTCGCGTGGAAAATTGAGATGATTTCCGTAATACCGTATCATGAAAGCCTTCCTGCGAACAGGATAATCAGTGAACGATGTTGTGAAAATCGTTTCCTGATTGATTATTTCAAAACCCATTAATTTCTTAATCCAAAACATCTTTTTAAAATTAAATTCCGTTTTTACAATACTATCCTTAATATTGCCATTACATTGCCCATTTGACCGGCTCCTCCACCAAAATATCTCCTTACATTTTTAACAATGTACCCCCCGGGCAAAAGAAATGTGATATTTTAAATTAAATTAATGTGTTTTAAAATTTTCACAGAATTATAGTAGATAATGACTGATATTATATTAATATCAATTTCAATTAATCGACAATTTGCCAGCCGAAATTTAAGCTTCAAAATTCAATTTGTAAATAAGCGTTGGTTTGACAACAACTATGGCTGTCATTGATTGGCCAATTGATTATTTATTATCACATGAAATCGAAATGTGATGCACCGACCAATTCATTGTAATCAGTTTATAAATGCTCATTAACGATTATCCCGCGCATAATTAATAGGATTATATATAATGGAACAGGCATTCTGTATCAATTCGATCCTTCATACAAATTGGCGGTGTTCATGACAAGACTGCCATGAGGCCACGAATTAATTATGTTACCGTAAAATCAATAGTTAATTGAATGTGCAGTTGCAGCAGAAATCAGGATAATAATTATAAATGCGTGAATAGCCATCAATGATCGTTATTTTTACGATGATTGTGAAGTACAACAATAGCGACACTCTTATTTTATGATGACCGCTCCCGCAATGCTGAAGCACAGAAACGGAAACGTAATTGCTTTAATTTCAGTTTGTAAATTGCGCTCGCCCGGATTGCATCCATCCACTTTCGAGACGGTCTTGTCATATAACTTGCCCGTTATAGCCTGATGGTGGCGGATGGCGTATCCGTGGTGGTGGTACGGATCAATGTGATGGGGGGCAGCACACCGACAAATGTCACGTAGGGCGCATATTATCACGGACTTTGTCAGGAATGGCTTCAATAAGACTCGTTCGGATAGAATATTTGATCGAAGTTATAAGATTCGAGCGCTCGGCTCTTGGAGCACCCCAATTCGGGCGGTAGATGCAAGCAATGATTACATGATCCTTCCCACTTTTCCCTCACTTTGAATTTGGACAATTTTCCTATGCGCATAGTAAAAGAGCTGAGATATCACTGTGGCGGTTGTAAAAAAGTCGATAATAACCAGGTTAGATTCATTGGATTTATCCGATGCAGATCCTGAATGCATTTATTACATGCCTATGGATGAGGGGGAATTGGGCCTCTGCAAGGGGTGTCTGCACTGACTGCCGCCCTAGGGGAGCCGTTTAAAGTAGACTCGGGAAAAAAGGAGGATGAAGCAAGGATCTATTGGCAATTACGTGACTGCCCGGCATGCGATGAGGCATTTCGCACTGTGGGTGGTTATTAAAAGTTTAATGCTACCCAATTTGACTAATTAAATTTTCTTATGGGCTGCTGCAGCGCCCGCTCAAAATTGGAAGAAAGTCCGATTTCGCTGAAGAAGATTGGCGTACGCCGAGAGTAGGGCTTGGCTGCATCTTTAGAGTCTTTGGTTGGGTTCTCTTGGGGGGTGTCAATGATGTAATTCGATCAAATACCCGTAATAATCGACGCAAGCTGGTTCGTTCCGACCATTTTTTCTTGGGTGTTTTTAATAAGGGCATTAGTTTGACTGGGATATATTCGAACTGAAGTCACCTGAATATATGCCGAGGAAAAACGCGGATTTGACAAAAATATATGACTTCAGTCTATTATCCGGACAAGTGAGAGCGCCGAATATATCGTTGCGAATATATCTCTCAGCACGTACATCTTCGTTGGTATGTTTTATGCGATATGTAAATATGAAGAAATATTGTTCTGGGACGTAAAATCTCGGTAGATTTAGACCCGGATTTTGTACAGTGGAAAATATTCCAAGTGAAACAATTACCAAAAATTTTAAAAGTATTAATTATTCAACTCTAAACACATGTAGTTTCAATTTGGCCGGCTCCTCCACCAAAATTTTCCGTATAAATTCGCCTAGTTTTTAATAAACATTGGAAAATATTCCAAGTGAAACAATTACCAAAAATTTTAAAAGTATTAATTATTCATCTCTAAACACATGTTGTTTCAATTGCCCGGCTCCTCCACCAAAATTTTCCGTATAAATCCGCCTAGTTGTTAATAAACAATTTCATCGCATTGAATATATTTACTGGAATATGTCACTAAAGCTTCACGTAAAAAATTGTAAAAAGTAACAGATAAATCGTTACAACATAATCCCGAGCTGAGCAATAAACGTGCGCCTTGCTTTAATTCCATTAATGATATAAAGTTCGCATCGACTCCGATTTGAACATAGGAAGTTCACTCTATAAGCCTACACTAATAAAGCTAAAAACGATTCGTAAACCCATCGGTTGCAAGAGTTGCTGTTGAATTGCCCGGGTATCACTCGAACCATGCAGGACGACCATCCACCGTCGTTGATAATGTATTGTGTAAATAGCGACCTTTTTCTTTCCCGATCCAGTCCGAATTGCTGGCCGCTTTTTTCTTCAGTCTCCGGTTTGTTCCTCATTCTTTCATCCCTTCGTAAAACGCCAGTTCGTTCGAATTGGCGAGTTCCTAAATCCAAGTTAAAAATACCCAAGGGCGCAGGCGAATTTAGGTATAAATCCGATGCGCGAGGCGAGCGGAAGTGATGTCGATCCCCAGGGCTAGTTTTCGAAAGCTTTTCTCGCTCCCCGAACTCTTGTTTGGCCCGTTGTTGTTCGCGACAAGGAATGCGCTCGCGAACAAAACAAAAACACCCCCAAACACGAGCTTCTGGTATCGATAGCGTTTAACGTACTTGCGCGAAAAATTACGAAATAATATAATGTAGCTCTTCGGAGTCGGGGCGAAGCTGGGATCCGATGCAAAGCTGCTTGGTGTTGGTCCCGTGTGCCTCTTCAATCATCACGCCAACAACAACATCGCCAACAATACGCCTTGGGGCTGGTGTATAGGCAAAATCGTTTCTTCTTCGCTTTTTTAGTGGCGCGTTTTTTGCTGACGACGACGTCCATAGATTGAGGTTGAACCATTCAAACACTCGGGATAAATATTGCACGGCAAGCGATGGGTGGGTGGTGTTGTAATACGTTTGCGCGCCGGAGATAAGCAAATAAGAAAAGTTTTATTAAATAACAAAGTTTGCGTTTGGCCAGTAAGAAACTTATTAACTCGCTATTATCAAGTTTTTCACTTGACGCGAACGCCTCAAATTCCTCAAATTATTTTACCATTTTCTTTCTAGAGGCCTTTTTCGTCGTTGCTCAAGAGCTCAAAGTCTTTTCTAATTTCCCCACTTGTCGACGTTAATGGAAAATATTTTATAATATGTTTGATGGCTTTCGAGAATAAAACTTTAAGTTCTCAAATCCTAACTGATAAGACTAATGCCGGTGAAAACCAACATATTCAAAATTCAAAGTTTTTACACGTTCTTTGGTTTTGGAGAAATGTATTTATTCAAACAATATTTAACACTAGAAAATATGTTCATGTAGAAAATTAATTATTTCTAGGGGTTAACTTTGGTAATAATACGGTGGACAACGAGGCAGATTAAAATCGTGTTTAAAATTCGATCCAGCCCATTTTGGAGTGGTGTTTTTGAAAAGAGGTCGTGCATTCAGCCACGATATTGCCCATTTTGTGGTTATGTTTATGCAGTACATTCTCACTAATTTAATGCTTACATAAACATCTATTGCAATGACTAACGGACCAAGCAACGAACGCATCACGGCTGGGGCACGAGTGAAATAATTTAATGCATTTTAAATAGTGCGCGCGTACGCGTAATTCGCTGATATAATCTGTTGACTAGTAATTCATGTAGAATTACGCGTGTAGAATTATTTCAGCGCATTAGAAGCAGCACGGGGCATTATCAATCGCGGGCACACACAACGTGGACACTCTGGAGAGGGCGATGGAATTGCCACCGTTTGTGGAGGATGAGGGTGGTCGCTTGGCGAGCAGCTGCCCGCATGAATAATACGTGCAATCGTCCACCATCGTGGTTCACTATTTGCACTGCATCCCGGACAAATGTGCAGCGGCTACGATGGTGGCGGCGGAGCCGGGCACACAGAGAATACTTGTATATGGTCCACGCGGTTCGATCGCGTAGAATCCCTGAACGACCCCCAAAATCCTAATTGAAAATACATGCGGATCCGATGTGCCTGCAGTCACTCATGAATTCACAAAACGAATGATTTACCTCTCATTAATAGAACTGATCACTTTTTGTTTGCAAACTCTGTAAAGCCACCTTTGTACCAGAACATGGTTTCTGCACTAAATCAACCCGCCAGGTTCCGGTGAAAACCGAGAGCGAAAAATTTGTAAAAAGCAATAACGCAAAAGTGAGGGGGGAAATGCAGACCGGAGGACATTATGGGTTTAATTAAAATATTACGCAAATGAGACGGGGGTCGTTATTTAAAGTTTTATGGCAATTTTAAACGCTATTTGCATACATAAATTTAGAAATGCTCATAGTCGCAACATCTCCCCATTCTCTCGAACAATTGAGAGGGGGCAGACTCCAGGGAGCGAAGAGTAAAAATGCGTGAAAAAATGAAGAAAAATGTAATGATACCATGCAGAATGAAGAATCGCGCAACCCCTAAGGCCTATATCAGAAGTGATGAACACACGTTTCCTTTGCTCCTGGTTATAAATACTCGAACGTTTGCTTATTGCTCTTCTCTTCCTGGCATCGTCTTGACGGCAGCAATTCTTGCGCACCCGACGAAGAAGTAACAAGTGAATTGAAGTAAAAACTTTATTACTTTAGCAATACTCTTCCTATGTACGCGCTAGCTCGCAGTCAGTCCCTTCAATGCCTCTTCGTAATGGCTTCAAATTACTTTGTTGCTTGAGATACCAGGGCAAATTAATTTTTTGCGGCTTTTTGCCAGGTTCGCATACGCGTACGGACACATACCACGAATGGCTGTTGTTACCTTACGGCTGCCATACGGTCGTATAAAATACATTATTAAATTGCAATGTGGCAATAAAGAAGTCTGCTGGCCATTAAACTAATTTGCAACGCAAATTTTCGCCACTTTTTCACACCACGCACTCGATGGATGGTTTGAAAATCTCTCATACAGATGCGTGTACCGAAACGTCATTTGTGGTTCTTGGAGGGAGCATATAATTAAAACACGGTATGACACTGATATTCAAGGATAACGTGGTTGAAAACCTGAAATGCAAATGTATCAACCGGATATGACCCATGCGAAAACTTCACGACCCTTCTATGCATTGTTTATCACATTTTTCGGTCTCTTTGTCTATTTTACAAGTGCTGAACTTCATGGTGCGACAAACCCGCAATAATACGCGAGGTATATGAGCAAAATGTATGAATGAATGGGAAAAAAGGAGGAAGAAATGTGGGAATGTTTTGTGGCTCGTAATGAAAGAGTCGCGCCTCGCGAAGCGACTGAATGATGTCGGACCAGCTGAATACCTCACGAGCGGATAATGGCCGAAAAAGAGGCGACTTAATTATCATACAACTTCCGTTCATCGTTTTGCCGCTGGATGTGCGGGATTTGTGCGACCATAACCATCCCAGTCGCGTTGACTTTTTGCCTTTGAAAATGTGTATGTGTGGGTGGATGGTTCGTGGTACGGTTTCTTCCGGACCCATCCGGACGAGCGACGACATTTTTATTCGCTGCCTTCGTCTCTCGCGTTTGCTTTCAACACCCGAGCGCACTGTTGTTATTTTTATGTAGTTGTTGTTGTTGCTATTTATTCGCTGACTTGTCTGTGCCCGGCGTGGGTGGCGTCGTAAATACATTGGCAAACAACATCATCCCTCGACCAGGAGCACCGCGCCCGAAAGGGCAAACGTGGGCAACGAGACACGAAAATTGGGGGGCGGCAGGCGTGGGCGGAGGCGGTTGGGCACTTTTATGAGCCGCGACAACAATGTCGCAAACGTCGCCTAATTAAACAACGGATTTACATGATTTACGCAATTAGTCGTGCGGAATAAAACGCGATAAATGTTGAAATGCAAATTAGGCTCTCTTCGGGCGTGGGGAAATCTCGGTGTGTCCTGTAAATTTTTGTCGCTTCGTGCAGTGGTGGCCCGAATGAAACATGGAGGCGAGGATGTGAACGTGGTGGGCGAGGATGGACGAGAGGCAGGATTTCAGAAAAGCGCACATTCATACATCTCAAAGAGGCCTGGCGCGTCACGTACATGTAATTAAAGTTTTAATTGTATTTCGAATTCAAGATATTCTTGTTGCTGGCTGGGTTGTATTTGGAATGGTTCGTCGCTCTCAGCATGGACGCGCATACAACGCGACTCGATTGCCAGCCGTGTATATGATGTGGAAATTATATGACGGCCAACTCATAAATTCGTTTAGTGCACGCTTTATTTTCCGCACGCTTTCAACGCAATTCCAAACCGTGCGCGCAAATCTCTATGACTACTTTCCCATGCTTAATTTAATTATTACTAGTTATATGCTGTTAATTCTATTCAATGGCGAATGTTGTGGCATTGCATAAATATTGCATTTTCATGGAGTTTTGGTGCAAAATTTAAATTGTAATATTGTTGATGATTGCCTTTTAATTTAGGGCCAATTCAATACGAAATTATTAAATTTTTACCGAAAAATTCTAAAATCTCAATAATAAAAATTAATTTTATAACCATGATAACCGGGTTTTGAAATCAGTTTATTAACTGGTTGACTTCCAGGTTGACCGCTTTGTTAAGCTGGAGCCTTACAAGTAACCCGTTTTCGAAACCCGTTTTCTCAAGCTTGGTCACTTTTTGAAACCGGTTTTTCAACGATAACCGGTTTTTAAAACTAGAATTTTAACAGGTTAACGACGTTTCAAAACCGGTCTTTGAACTCGTTTTATAAATATCAGGCTTTCTTAAAACCCAGATTTTCCTACCTATTAGACTGGGATATGATGATAAGGATCAAAACCCATTGACAAGTGCACAATTCTAGAATGATGACTAAGAGATGAATTAACTTTGAAAGGATTCCTCTAGAGGTCGAGTATCCTCTGAGCCTGATTTGATATGATATATAGGTCACAACTTCATTTCCACCAAATTCGTCCACTCACAATAGGATTTTCATTGCACACAAGGATTCTATCTATCCACATGAACGAGGAGCCGCATTTTATGTACACGTCCGATGGGTTGGCACTTCATGAACGAACATCTTCACGACGTGCGATTGCCTCCCTCGGATCCTGTGCTCAAGCTCTATAGGTAAACAAGTTAGAAAGATTCATGCACCTTTATTGGTCGCCCACATGATGCTATTGCGCCAGCGGTCGGCGGGGGCGGCCGAGGGCGAAAAATGTGATTGAGTTTTCGGATAAGGTGAATGGCGGCAGCCGACGGTCGGAAGCAATAGCACAAGTTGCCGGAAGTGTGATCGGATTTGTTAAACGGCAGAAAAGGATTATAGCGGATTCGGCGAGTGGACTTAGTTGATGCTCCTTTTCAAACTCGACCACCCACCACGCGGCTACCACACACCAATTCGGGGATGGTTCGATTCATTCCATCCAGCGCCGCCAACGTGTTGTGTACGCTTCGATTCGTCCGCTCATCCGTTCATTCCTTTCCGTTCGTTTTCTTTCTTTGCGTAAGCTTCTGATTGTCGCTTTTACGGCTCAGCGCATAGTCCTTCCAAGTCCTGAGCCCTTTTCTATTCACCGAGTCCCTCGTCGATTTCGCGTCGGACCTGCCGATGAAACAATCGGGGACGGGAGACAACCAAAGAAAAGTACAACCAAAGTGAAATTGTTTTGCCATCCAGGATAATCCCAATAAAAAACAAATTTTTCTTATAGTTTGAATATGAATACAAAATCGTGGATTTGCTACACCTAACACAAACTGTTGAATACTGAAGAGACGGAGACCAAGTTTAATGAAGTTGCGGCAAAATTAATAAAACTTCCACTATCACAAGTAGAGCAAACATAAACCGGAAGTGCTGTGCCAAAGACGCGTCATACGTTTAAGACATACCGAATGCGGGGGCGGCAAGACTGTTTGAGTGCGCACGTATCTCGTTGCGCTAAGGTTGCTTAATCCGTAAAGTGCTGCATCATGTTAACTCTTTAATTTGTTTTGCAAATGATCTCCTCTTTCCATTCACGTCGTGCTGCCGCCCCCGACGCCACTGGCGGCTGAAGTGCGAGTCGTCCTTTTCCGATGTACGCAAACGTACTGTCATTTATATTTATAACCACGGTCCGGACGCGTCCCGGTTTAAGCTTTATAAATACTTGAATGCATTCAATTTAATATCAAATGAACGGGACTCGAAATGGGTCCTGGCCAGGATATGTATTTACCCACGGCCGGAACATTGGGGTGTATGAGAGGCGGCAAGTGCCTCTCAGCCCAGTAATACTCTAGATGTCCACTCGGGGCGCTGATTCAGCATCTACAAACAACAATTTTGGCTGGCCTGGCAGGCACGAGAATTGCACAATAGTATATTTAATTTGGGACCGCAATGCTGCAGCCGCTACCACCAACATTTCGGTATTCATAACCATCACCAAATAGCATTGGATAATATTCGATGGCGATAATCATAAATTGCCGGCCAAATAATTTCCCTCATTTAGAGTTCGATGCGTTTTCATTAATAATCAACGATATACCAGGACAATGGGACGAATTCAAAAATGCCAATTCCATACGGGAAAATAAAAGATAATCAAAAAGTGTGGAATTAGTTGTCTGAACGAACACTCTCGTAACATGATTATCTCGCTCGTGCCATTCACCGAAGAATGGAAATGCGCCGTATCGGAAAACTCGAAAACAACATTGTGTACGTTTTTTATGCTTGATATGATTGCTGCACATAATCCTCGAGTCGGCGTGTACTTCGAGGCGCCATACACTTCCGGTCAAGCAGGGCAGCCATAACTGCCGGGTAATCATCTGGATTCCATTCCGGGGGCGGCGCACAAATAAAAACAGTTATGTACCTCAATGTATCTGATAGCAATGCACGTTCTACAATTGTACAAACAACCGAATGGAGTACAGGCAAACGTGTATGATATGATATGAAAATCGCCCCCTTGGTGGCAGAGGAGCACCGATAGCCGCCTCCGCCGCCGAGCGTGATATAAAAGCGCGCAAAAAAACGTTCTCGTTTTTCGCCTCCCCCGTCTGACTCATGCACGAATCAGACAGGACGTGGGGCTCTGATTCATACACTCTTGTCGTACAATGGTGGCCGTGATGGGTGCACGTTGTCATACAAAACGCACTTCCTGAATTATTATTGTAAACGCTAGCCGAATTGATTTGATTTATTGTTGATTGTCCCAAATGACTGATTGTGTCTCCATTACAATTTCCAAACATTTCCCATTCGAGCGTGCAATGATTTTTATTGCTTTGCGTCCTAATCATAACACAGTACGTTGTTATCTCCGCCGAACAATGACATTGTTTGCCTGTAATTGATAGATAACTTGCCGGTAGTTGACCACAAGTGTGCAGGTGAGTAGTTAATAACTCTATTATGAGCGACCAATTAGGAATTAAATGGCTCAATTGAGATATAAACGCGCTGAATATGCCTTCATAAAATTGAATTTGCATGTGATCATTTTCCTTGTCTCGATGATATGTGCTTAAACTCACATGATAGAAGTAAAAACTTCATCAAAGCCTTATACGAAACATTGCTTTTATACTCATAAAGCAGTAGAAGAAATATGCCGGTTCTACGTCGAGGTATAAGTATACTGCAGCTTACTAAAGAATGATGACGTGTAATTTGATCCAGAACCGGTTTATTCCCTCAAAATAATGAAATCTCGCCCTGCATGCAACTGATGCATTTCATTCCTAAGAGTGCCCAAGATGTTTTTATATCAAAAATACTTTGTTATCTATACTTGATGGATAAGCAGTTCGAAGTATGTAACTATATCAGTAACTATATCATAAGCATCCAATTAAGTAATTAGTCCTTTTTGATTGTGCTTAAATGGAAGAATAAATGCAGTGAATGCTTTCACTCTGGCTACCGCTCCCATTTCGCATTTATAATATATTCTAATGGCGTCGGGTGGCGGTGATAAAAACATTTTATCCCTGCCTTGCCTCCTCCATAGCCACCGCCCCCCAACCATAGACATAAATTATTGTTTTCCTCAGACGCGTTTTGCGCGATCGCATCGTGCATAAAGTAATGCGCTAAAGAGCGACCAAAGTGTACACGTAACACGTATCGTACGTGTTGTAATTTTGTCCCTTGGAATAATTCAAATTTATGCCGCAGAGCACACCAAATTTCTCCCTGCCCCCAGCACCGAGCCAACCGCCTCCACGTCGCACGAGCTCTGACGATGACTTTATGCACACTCAATTATATGCGCGTTTATTTATTGCCGCAGTGCTTGTATTTCATAAAACGCGAATATTTCCTCGACGGCCGGAAAAAAATTCTCAACTTACCGTACGCAAACGGTGAACGAAGCAGATGAAGAAATGCGCCCCAAAGTTAAATATAAAAATGCGACGACTCGCTCGAAAATAGTTCTTCGCTATATTCTTTATGTGGGGTAAAGCAAAGTGTAAAATTTTCAACTTTCTTTCTTCGTTCTTGAAGCTGCGTCTTTTTCGCCGTATACAAACTAGTTTTATGTATACGACCGACGGTTGCGTATGAATATTTCATGATCTTTTGCGTAATTTCTTACTACATACACATACAAGGTGTTTAAATATTCAGAAATCCCACTGAGCCTTTACTTCAACATCCACCCACCGAGCAAATCCGTTCCAAGATTGTTCAAATTCGAGCGGATATTGCAGCAATTGAACCGATTCGAAGCTTTTTTCAGCTGGTAATTTGGAACACTCATTGGTGCTGTCAGGAAGAGCAAATAACGTATCTTGTACCCGTCGAAGAAACTTATTTCGCAAAAGGCTACGTGGCCAGCTTTAGAAAATCTCTTCTGTTTCTTGCCCGACGGCCGCAGCCACCGCCCAGCTGTGGAAAAAGCTCGTAACTAGTAAGTTTTCAGCATACATTACGCGACGAATGGAGTCGAGCGGCTTTATATCGCGTTGCAAAATATTCTAGAAACGGCCAATAAACCCTTCTTTCTTCATGGCTACAAAACAGATGCCCAAAACGGTGAAAACGCTGGAGACTTGAGATTTTTCCAAATTACGTTGATGAACATCACTCAACTGAAATAAATGCGTATTTTCATTTAATGTACAAAACATTTATGCGCGTTTTGCTTAATAAAGATTGATTCTCCTACATTAGGCGTATTTACGTTTTCTTTTACTTGCTGCCCTATCGAGGGCGGCCCAAGCAAATGTATAGTATTTAATTAAAATTACCATCGTTTCATGGTAGTCGACAGAGTCCTCCGGCCGTCGTTTCTTTTCTTTCTGCTACATTTGCTAATTAAAATTAAAAGGCTGATAATTCGCGTTGGACTTCAGTGACGTCGAGCACAAAGCGCTTCCAAAAAAAGAAAACAGGAAAAAACTTTTAAAGTCTCTCATTTATATAAGAAATGCTCGCGCGCGCATTTAATGGCGGAAGTAACATTGAAAAATGTATTGATATCATTCATAGATTAATTAATTAAGGCCTTATCAAGTGGAAAAAATCCCCAGCGCTAACGGAAGTGAGTTAATTAAGGCCCGGAACGTCATTAAAAGGTTATCTCTGTTTTTTATTTTATGTTGTTACTTCTGGATGAGGCAACCGAGTTATTTTGATGAGCAGAAATTTCTTCGTGTATTAGTTTAATTTAGAATTACTTAACGGGAAAGGCACCTTTTTGGCTTGTTTTGGATTAATCTTCGAGGTATTTTGCATGCTCACGGGGTAAATTATGAAGAGGAATATTCCACGCACCAAATGATACCCCATAATAAAGATGGTAAAAGAGCAGCGGCTTGTAGTAAGCAAACAAGAGGTTTCTACATGAAATAAATTTGGTTGGTACACACAAATTTGGGGCATGATATTTAAGATGCTGGCGGTGCTTCTTCAAGAAGCAGAATTTACAATTTCCTTCCTTACATTCAAGCTCGAGGTACACGATGGTACCAATGTACGGGTTCGTGTTGTTGATGTTCGCGTTTCTCGTTAAATATTTTAAATGCGCGATTACGACAATGCTAAAAGAGTTTCCTCTGCGTATTTATAATTACAGCCTCTAAGGATTCTGTCACTTATAAGGCAGTCTGCCTTCCCACAAAAGTTATTTGCTTATAATTTCCTTGTTTGCACAATAATAGCAGCAATGAAATTATAACGTTTGCCAAGTAGAGTCAAAGATGTACTCTTCGACACAGGACAAATTGTTTTCGTAACGTTTCCTTTAATATTTTTTTTCTTGGAATGGAAGCGTTCGACGAGTCCATAAGTTAAAGAAGACTCTAAAGAATTCGATGAAGAAGTGCATGGTAGAAGAAAGGTATCGACATCCTCGGGGTGTATTGACGATGGCTGGGGGAAACTCAATATAAGACAGAGACTCGTTGATAATATCTGACAACACGTTTAACAACCCTCCCGGCTATAATCCGAACAAAATCGATTAATAAAAAGATGTTTCATAATCCCCAAGTGGCGGGCGTCGCGGTGTCATCTGTTGATTGCGATGGGATTCGGCTAAATTGAGACCAACACCACCCCACGAGTACCCGCGTACAATACCCGAGCGCCACTTCTTGTAGCGACGTTTACCGAAAGCTGCAGCGATATGAAACCGGGGAATTCCAGTCGACTGGCCTGCCTCCTGGTGGCCGCGCGCCATCTCATACGTATATAACACATGGAGCAAAACATTTCGTGCGAATGGATCGGGCTTTTGGGGTGGATGTATAGAAACGGGTGATGGTCGTGGTGGGGCAGCGATTGCTACATCTTCGTCCCAGCAAAGGAACGGCAAGCGATATTGTGTTCGTTTCGATTTCAGCGCTTGTATTGAAAACTAGTTGGAGCGCCTTCCGCAAAGGAAGATGTTGCGAAAATTGAGTCTATTGACTCGCTCAAATGCTGTTTGTGTGCTCTTCTGCTTTCGTCCCTGATTCCACATCTAATTCCAGCGAAATATTTCATGTGAGCCATCCACTCAATCCGCTCACAATCGGATTCATATAACATTAATAATAAAAGTATCAATATTTTCAATATTTGATTGCGCATATTAAATCTGTGATTAAATATTAAGCATAAAAATTGAATCATATCAAATGATTTATACTCGAGAGTCAAGTGGCTTTTATAAATTTAATCTTTAATATTGTTCTTCAACAGTAATTGCTACAATATTGACACAGCACTGAAGCGAAATTACATGATCGCTATAGGAAATTCAATTTGATTCGTTTCCTCATCTAAAATACATGACTACTTAAAAAGAATCGAATTAATGTCCTAAACTGTAGCAATTGTTGAATTGTATGCATTTCACTGTGGCATGAAAAATTCAGGTATTCCCTCCATGGTAATAACATCGAACGCGAGAAGCACCATAACGTCGAATGCTTTATTGAAATCGTCGGTCGTGATTATAATATTCATAAGATTTCTACCCACCATACTGCACTTGGCAGCTGATTCACCGTGCGAGTGTAAGGGAGCTTCCATATTTTGCGAATGCTCTACAGAAAACCCACCTCAACCCCATTCTACACGAGAAAGTGATGGCATCGTTGTCGTTTGGGTTTGAGTGCTTTCAATAATTTTCCATCCGGCCTCATTATTTTTCCCTTGCACCTCATTAGATCAACGCAAACTAGTTGAAAGTCTATTAACATAACAAAATTTGATTTTAATTGGCTTTGACTTGGTCGAGCATTGCACCAGACTCGACGAGAACATATTGATTGGAACGTCAATTTATCGGTGAGTGGCGAGGTGAAGGCTTGAAGAAATGTATCGAAGAGGTGGCGTAAAAGCATACTCTGCATTTTGCACTGAATGCCCTCACCGCTGATGCAAATACACTCCCTGATGATGGTCGGCTACAGCAGGTTCATTCAACTATTAAGTGACTGAGTGTATTGTTATCGAGTGTCGTCAGGAGTGCGCGCGCGTGGTTTAGCGTTAGTCGCCCATGGGAGTCTTTTACAAGGCCTGCTGATGACAATGCGCTGCAGCACCATCAGCAGGCCTGAGTCATGTTAATTGAATAACTTGTAATGGCAGCAAAGAGCGTTGCGAGTAGTTTCCAAGTAGCGGCTTGCGGCCGAAGAGTGCCGCCATTCAATCCCCCTGTGAGCGCGTCCGGAAAGTGTTTGGTTCGTTGCCTTCTTCGCGTCGAATGGGGGCGGCTATGATGCAGAGCAGCACCACTATCAGCCACCCACTCGCACAATGTGACCGGAGAGTTGCGGATGGTTTGGGCGAGGGTATTTGTTCATGTGGCCCGCTCGGGGGCGGCATAGAAAAAGAAACGAGGGCACCGATCTAAATGACGCTGGGGGTGATACACACGTTGGGCGGGCGGCGCTGGCGACCGAAATGATAACGTTTGACTGTCGGCGTCGTTCCAATGCATGTCACGTGCGCCGTCATCCTGCGGGGTCACCAACATGCCGCCGCTGCTGCTCCAGCTTTGCTGAAGACACTTGAGGATGCCTCAATTTGTACGCCACGTCGATGTCACTCTTTGCCTCACTTCTTTCTATCTATACCCTTCGAAACCCTCTGACATCCCCTCACACCTTCCACCTAGACGTAGGTTTAAGAGTTCGTCCTCCTTTATGTGTATACATGCGTATTATATTTCTCAGGGATCTTTTCCAAATTGAATATTATAGAGCGTTATGTGTGAGTTTACTCTCAAATCTAACATATGCAAAAATTCAGAGAGTTCTTGCCCGAGATTCGACGAAGAATTTTTTATAATGTGAAATAAAAGTCTCAATTATTGTTTTCATAATGATAAAGGATGCTACAGAATATAATTTTTCTTCTTATGTGGCTAGTGGCTGCTTTTGGTACCAGAACCGGTAAATCCATACTAATATGCGGCTGTTCGAGGTACCAGAACCGGCTGATTACAACTAACTTTTTTAAGCTATATCTTCACCATGCAACGGGTAAGTAACGTGTGATTAATTTAATTAAGGAACGTCATGAATTAATGAACAAAAATTCAAGTTTCATGATGTAAAAGAGAAATTGAATCTATTCTATATTTTTAGCATTGTCTGTTTTTAAACCACCCTAAAAGAGGACCCCCAAAAATAATTTGTCCATGAACCCCCAACAGTCAAATAAACATGGGCTTTGTGCAAATTGTATAAACAATACGCAAATTCAACGCGAAGGCCAATGAATTGAACAAGTTACAAAAGCAAACCAGTAAATTAAGCGACACTTGCACCGTTTCGCCAGTGCAAGGAAGACAAACACCATAGTCTTCACGCTGATACAACTCGCCAATTGTGTGCACCCCTCATTCCCTTTCGCCTTGGTCCTTTGCCTTTGCGCAAAGTCCTTTATTGCGTCCTCTCGCAGCTCGCCCAACTTTTCTTACCGCGCTCGCCTCGTCACTCTTGCGCACTCGTCCCGGCGACCACTTCGGTCGCATTCGGTCGCGATGAGGGTATTTGAATTGTCGCACATGTACAATTCGGATGAATGGCGTCGCAGGCTCGACTAAGAGAAGCAGCAATGGATTGCGTAGCAAAGAGAGTAATCCGGCAGGTTACAAAGTCATTCAACTTTTTAGTGCCGGGCCAGTTGGCAGCGTTCGGGCCATGATTATGCCGTGCGCAATCTTCCTCCTCGTCGTCCTCGACTCCGTGCTGAAGATACACACGCACACGTATCATGCAGCAGGAGTTGTAGAGGGCGTAAGCGATGTATCTTCACTTCAGTTGCCGCTTTCACCGGTCTTGTCTCGACTGCCTATAGAATCGGATGCGTTCTTGTGCATGGTGTGCACACCCCCAGTTCAGATTAGCGACCCCCATTTTATCCTTGCATCCGCCATACGTTACCTTCAGCCCTACCATACATTATTATTATTATATGATGGAGATATACGGCGTTTGCATGTTTTTAAAGAGGGCGCTGTCGCATTTCCGCCCGTAATTTGCTTAACGTATTCGAATTTATGACTCTCCAAACGCACCAGGGTAAAAACTTTGCGAGGGCTGAGGTTATGAATGTGTACCTTGTCGTAGATCAGGGAACAAAAAGTACAAAAAAAACTTACTCTTAGCTTATCTTGTAAGAAATCCCTCCAGGAGCACATCCTTGATCACCTGAAAACAAAAGAGGAATATGAATGAATTTCTCAGGAAATTGATTACGTTACCAAAAAAATGAATAATTAATTACACTTCAACTTGAATGGTTATGATGGAATTTTTTAAAAAGGCGGCGGGAAATATTTGCAGTTGTGGGAGTTACAGATTGGAAATTGAAATGATTGAATATAACGCTGATTCGTAACGCGCGAATGTTAACCCATTTGACAATTGAGCATTGCGCTCGTACACATATTGCCGCCTCCACAGCCGCCGTTGCAAACCACACAAACAATTCGCTCGCTGCCGGCGCATAAATTTACAATACACCTTGATGTAAATACCGTTCGACGGCGGTTGTGGCGGCGGCGGCAGCGGAGCTGGTTTGGTCCATGCACATATCCACTCACGCGTGCTATATGCGAATGTCACCATCAATCAAATAATATCTGTTGACAGATAGTCGAATCAATATTTGATTATAATTTAATTTCCTTTTTTATTGGCGCCGCTTATAGCTGGAAATGCATCGAAGCTCGGTTCCGTTGCCACATTTCGAATCGCGTTTGAATTCACATCCGTCGCTCGCATTTGCGTTCGATTACGCACAAGTAGTCGAGGCTATTCACTGCTTTGCAGGCTATGCTCGATGCATCGTGTAGTTAAGCGAACTCATTTCATGCAATTGGAAGTGAAAAATATGGGTGTACACTCGCTCACTCATTCAATGATTGAACGAGTTACCCATTTGATGTAGGTTTTTATTGGTTATATCTTCAATTTGAGAGTAAATCCATGTTCATGAGATATGATGTTCAAGTATTCATATTGTTGAAAATTCTAGTTTTTACTAGAAATATGGTAAATACCGTTTCAATCATCCAAATTGATACAGTAGTTCCGAAGATATGAAAATTTTTGAAAACTCGAGCGATTTTAAGAATTTTATATCGCTTTTAGAGCTACGAACTTTTTTTTCAAATTTTTACTTCGAACGCGATTTCTGCTCTCCCAGCGGTCAAAAGGGCCTTAACCTATAGATTTTTGGAAACTACTCATCAAAACCTACAATTTTATATAAACATTTATTACAATTGCTCCAACC
>JARJDZ010008473.1:0-10290 GCA_030264555.1 Aleochara sp. GC000083 | reverse complement strand
GACCGATTTGGATGATTCAAACGGCATTTATAGTATTTTGACGAAAAAATAACATTGGTCATGGTCCCAAATTCCTCCGGGACTCAGAAATACGAAATCATAAAAAATTGGGTCCTAAAAATGCAAAATTTTCGCTTTTTTTCGGGTCTTTAACTGCATATAACTTTTAAACGGTCGGACCAATTGAACTAAAGTTAGAACCAAATTGTAGGTCGTGATGAGCACTTTCCAAAAATGTATGGGTTAATGCCCTTTTGGTGCCAGGGAGAGCAGAAAACGCGTTGGAATAAAAAAATTGAAAAAAAAAATTGTAGCGAAAAAAGTGATATTAAATTCTTAAAATCGCTCGAGTTTTCAAAAATTTTCATATCTCCGAAACTAATGGACCGATTTGGATGATTCAAAGGGCATTTACCATATTTTGACGAAAAAATAACATTGGACATAGTCCCAAATCTCTGCGGGACTCAGAAATACCCGAACTTCCATCACCTAATCCCTAATTTCAGAGGTTCACCTTATGAGCAGATCTAAAATGGGCAAGGGGTTCTTGTAACTTTATATGTATGTATGTATTGCTTCAGACAAGATCAACCCAGATAAAATACTACATATTTCACCCTATTACGAAAGTGAAGGGTTATTGAAATGATTGGGAATTCCCCACTTCCTACCAACACCTGGTTATCAACGATACTGTAGAAGCAAGGGTTGTGGAACCTGGTGCACCCACCCTTAGAACAAGCAGGTTGATGTCTTCTTGTCTCCACCACGTGAAGTAACCTGAACGAAGACCTAGACACCCAGACTCTAGGTCCATTAGAGCAATCCTTATTGGATATCATATCTCATCATTTTGGCCACTTCAGATCTTCTAACGTGATCAACCTAAGCCTACTACCATAAAACCTTCAAGCATAGCTTCCAGCCTACAACATATGCTTTCTGCGAATGCAGAACCACCGAACAAAGCATGACCCGCAAAACCACCGTTCGCAGCAAACCAACGAAAGTGTAATGAAAGCGAATGGCGCACGGAAAGCGTCCCCGCGACCAGCCGGGTGGAAGCTCGCGGCACGGCGGGCTTTCGGGACCGGAAGCGCACCACCGGAATACCGAAGGGACACGACTGCAGGCGACGGCATCGACTGCATTTCGCTGATTGGTGCAAAGCGCGACAGATGCGAAGCGCAAATCCGACCGACCGAACGCACGGTGGAACGGTGCAGCGCGCGCGACCCAAGCACATTCGTTGGGGCTAGAAAGCCGACCATCATCGTGGAGGCACCGCGCGAGTGCGACGAGGACGCCGAAGAAGCAGAGAGTTCCCCGCTGGCTGGCTGGCTGCTATCATCATCATCATCGTCGCCGCCGTCGCCGTCGCCGTCGTCGTCGGGGTATCGTGCGTACGAGCGCGCGCCGCGTCCGCCAGTCGTCCTGACGCTCCTCAGCAGCAGCATCATCGTGGTGCGTGCGGTGGCTTCCGCACCGAAAAAGTGTGTTGTACGTAGTGCATGCGCGCGCGCTGAGTGCGACGAGAAGAAGAACGTGCGCGCGTGGTGGCTTTTTGAAACCACTCTCCGAAGCTACGCTTCTGTCGCCGTTCTCTGTGGTGTGCATCTCTTGTGTTGTTGGTTGTGCTTTCGGCATCCCCCAGCCTCACGGGGCGAATGACACCGGAAGTTCTACTAGTAGTGCGACCACCATTCCAACGTCATAGGGTTAGTTTGTTATTCTTACCTAAAACAAAAGAAAAAAGCGTCGATTAGTATTGCATCGAAATGTTCCAGAAGGTTTTTTAATCAAGGGGGTGATTTTGTTGTTCATTACGCGCGTTTATTTACATTCAGTTTCGTTTGAAATCAAAGCGCCCTCTTTGCTTTTATGACTTGCATTTTCTCCCTTTAAATTCGCCATTTTATTGCATCAATTATTTCAACTTGAGAATTTTCTGGAAGCATTTCCAATTGGGATTTTCTGTATGATTGGTTGCATTTCGTTGGAAGTATTCGGGGGTTGGTTGGGGGTGTTGAACGGGAAGTTTTGGTGAATCAGACACGCTTTTGCACGTTTCGCATCGACCATGCGACTTCTGGGGGCGGCGAAGAGATGGACGGGGAAAGCGCACGCGTCCCAACGACCGTGACCCGCACGCAAAACGCGAATCGAAAGCTCTCTCTCTCCCGCCATCAGCGAAAAATGCACTTCCGGTCGTTGGTCGCGCGCCCGCCATTTCCACCATACAACTCGTACAACTTACTACAATGTTTCTCGATTTGTTGCAGATATTTTTGTAAAAACAAAACGACGAAAACCTCCTCGAAACGCCAACTATTTTTATACAACTTTCGACGCAAACGACTAAAATCATCACCGATAGTACAAAATCTGTCAAGTACAAAACGAAGGCTGAAAACAACTATTATAGAGATATATTCTTCCTACTTAACAAAGAATTTAATATTAACTACTAGTTCATTCAGCGATAACCTCAAAAAAACAAACAAAGTAAACTATCTCAGCGATTCATCAGGATTTTCATACGTATAATTGCCATTATCAAATATCGATCGATTTGACCTTGAGATCTTGCAGAAGGAGAAATGACAATAAGCTTGGGGTGTTGCTAGGCAACCAAACAAGGACGCGTCATAGATTACTGAGTGTGTTGGCTTAAAGGATAGGGTGTGTAAGAGGGTTGCGCATGCGCATGGAGCTCGCGATGAGTGCGCGATGACAGAATGAGCGAGACTCTCAGCCAGGACCCGGACGCCCTGAGCTCTGGGTATACCCTGGCGTCCGCCTATCCAGCCAACTCGACGTCGGAGGCGGCCGGCTCGAACCTGCCGCCCTTTTCGACCTTCGCCGTCGAGATGGACACCGGCGCCGGATACAACTTCACCGAGTCCAGCATCCGGCTGGACATGCCCCACCAATGGGAGTTCTACCAGGAAACCCGCCTGTTGAACCATCGCGACGAAAATGGTGTCTCGCAGCCGCAATATCGACCCTGGGAGTCCAAAACCCTGGAGCACCATCACCCCCCGGTGACGACCTTCGCGGATGCCTTCGCCCAGAATGGCGTCCCAAAATTACCATCCTTCCAGTCGCAGTTCCAATCGTTCAACGAAGCCGTCACGAGCGCCGGCGACCAACCGACGCTCACCACCCTGACGCCAGTATCCCCCAGCGTCTCTAGTCCGAACCTCACCACCTTAGGTCCCAACTTCCACGCGCTGAACCCACGCAACTACCCCTTGGTCCCAGCCCCAATCCAAGCCCGTGAAATCCCCGCAATTCAACAGCAATTCCTCGAAGAGCGACACATCCAACTCTACACACATCCCACAACATTCCCGGGGCAGAATGGGACCATCATTCAGAACATCAGCGCCGCACCCACGATGGTCACGGTGCTCAAAACGGAACCGGACCTGAAGCTGACGCTGCATCCGGCGCATCATCAGGATGCGACTACGGTGAAGCTGCAGAACGTCACCCTGCACCCGACGCAGTTCCAGAACCCCATGTCGACCATCATAGATAACACGGGCGGGTTGTACAACGGGCTGGACAAGAAGCTGAACGGGTTGAGTGCGGCGGGGACCATGGGCTCGCCGACGCGCAGCGACTTCCGGAAGAAGGAGCGGAGGAAAATGCGCGCCTCGAGTTTGGAAAGCTCCGCGGAGAGTGATGGTGCGTCCAGTAATATGGAGATCGGGGCCGAGAGTTCCGGGCAGGTGGCTGCCGTGTCCAGCACGGCTGGGTTCAAGCATCACTCGATGGGTGGTGGTGCCGGGTCGATGGACATGGACGAGCTGGGAGGTGGCGGTGTGGACAAGCAGGTCAAGAAGAAGCGGAAGCGGTGCGGGGAGTGCATCGGATGCCAGCGGAAGGACAATTGCGGTGATTGTGCGCCATGTCGGAACGACAAGAGTCATCAGATCTGCAAGCAGAGGCGGTGCGAGAAACTCACCGAGAAGAAGGTACCATTTCTTTTTTTTTGTTTTTTGGACCATATCATCCCCATGTTTTTTTTTTTTGAAGAGGTGCATGACCTTGGTATTTACGAAAATGTGTTTGTAGTCATGAATTGTAATTTCCTCTGTCATGGTTTCTAGAATATTTGGAACCACCATTTACGAAAATTGAACCAAGATGGTATTTTCTGGAGTTGCACAGGACCTTAAGATTTTTTGGGAGAATTTTAAGAAACTTAAAGGAAGAACCCTTTTTTACCTTTGAGAACTTAACTTGCGTTGAACGGGTTCAAATTTGCTAAAACTTTAGAAAATGTCCTGAGGCATCAATAAAATAACCAAATAATGATCATAATCATCAAGAAATTTGTTGATATGGCCAAAATTATGTAAATACTTAATTGTAAGTGACTCAGTGTATTTTTAACCTTGAAAATCTTGCTGAGTAATGCGAAATATACATTAGAATTAAAGGATAATCATCCACTTTTCAAAAAATAGCAAAAATTGAGTCTGGTTCAGAAACCAAGCTGCACATTTTGAAAATCCAAATTGATCTTCTTCAACTTTTGACTTTAACATCTTCAAATTTGAATTATTCTTTGAAAATTTTAAAGAAAGTCATACAATTATGTTATCAAATAACAACAATCATCATCTATCATTAAGATATTTGTTGATAATTTTATATGATTTTTAAATGATTCAAAAATCAAAGAATCAAGAAAAGAATCCTGATTTTTATCTTTCAAAAAAATTGTTGATAGTGACTATTTTTTTAGTTTAAGGACTTTAGTAACAATAAAATTTTTTCTGAGTCCTATAGATTTATCAATCCCCAGAAAATAATAACAAAATGGAGTCTGGATTAGAAAAAACATCAAAAATGGAAATTTGATGGATCCAATGAAGAAAAACATCAATTTTTGACCTTTGGGAACTTCAATTTTGGCAAATATTTAGACAAAATGCTGACAGTTGATTATATAACTTTAAAAAATCTGAGAGTAGAACCTCAACAATGAAACAACCCCCACAAAATAAAAAACTAAACAAATTTGAAACTTCACAACATATTTTTCTGGAATAATCTGGAATGATTTCATTTTTTTTTACTAGATGTTGGTAGCACTGTAATGACATGACTTGCATAAATGCATTGGGATGCAAGCGACACATATACGTAAATACAAATATGGAGGGTATAAACATCCCTTTCTCTTCGTATGATGATGCGTTTTTGCCCTTCATGTGCACTGACTTCGTGCTCCAAGAGCTTCGAGCTCTTCGCGTCAGCTCTTCGCATGCACCCTCGACAATTCCATGGCCTCTCTCGCTCGATGCTTTCCACACAGGGGGATGAATGCGAACCTACCCTAAGCGCGTACGATATGGACCGACCCAATTTTATCCGCCATTCCTGGCTGAAAATCGCCTCCAGCAAATCGTTCAGAATCGAAGCAACTGGAGGAAATGAGTTACTATTTAATTTCGATTCATTTCCACTACGCGCGAAATTTCGAAACAATTTCAGGATATGAAAATATGGCCGCCATGAATCGAAAAATGACATATTGGAGCGAAATTTAGTGTGTTGCTGTCGAATTCGATGCGGCAAACGCGTGAAAATCGACAGCGAAATGTGTATGTGGAATGGAACGAGCATTTTTTTAATTAAAACTTCCCGTATTTCCGTAATGAAACAGCTGCATATGCCCCGTTCGTTTTTGTCGTCTCACTTTCGTCCGCCATTTCGTGCGAGGAAATAACGGAAACGTAGCGCCGAAAAAAAAACTGTAAAAAATAACTGGAAATCTGGAAAATGAACGTGCGCACAGAATGTGTACGAAAAAAGGGGATGTTGTGTGGAGTGGGGGGAAATTTATTACCAATGTCGCACGGTAAATATTTTGTTTACCAATTTGGAATCGCAAATAACGCGCCAAAAATTCGGGAATAACAAAAGACAGAAAAAGCGCATAAACAGGAATGAAGTCAAATATTTTGTAGGTTCCTTTTATGGGGATGTTTTTTTTTTGCAATGTTGATGTTATCAACAAATTTTGAATTTTTGCATTTCCCCTAATCCCCATTTCATTTTGCAAATTGTCTTCCAAATTTGTTTCCAAATTTGTTTCCAAATTTGTTTCCAAATTTGTTTCCAAATTTGTTTTCAAATTGTTTTCCAAATTTGTTTCCAACTTTTAGAATTTCTGTATCACCCCTTAACATAATTTTCCCAGGGTTGGATCTATAAATTTGCTATAGCAACCTCAAACAAAATAATCATAAAACTTCATGTATGCATCTGCCATTGCATTTTCACTTCAGTATTCGCAATTGTAATCGTAATGCGTACATGTTTTATTAATGCGATTATTGTTAGCCCCCACATTTCGAACTAGTTCCATTTACATTTTCTTGTATTGTCATGGATGCTGCCTGCATTCATTCAGAAGTTGCCAGAATTGCATTCACTAATGTCCGGTGATTTTTCTTGTTTTTGTTGATCTTGAATTTGTAATCAGAAAAATCCATCCATTACTTGCTACAGAATACAATCTGGAACCGTTCTCCAGATAAAATGGCCGACTGACTGGATTAATTGTTATTGAAATTAGAGTAGGTTGCGATGATCTTGACCGTGGCCTTCAGAAAATCTTTCTCACGTTACGTGAGGGCATTGGTCATTGTTCGTTGTTCGTATTGCGCTTTTCTTCATTCGATGAGCAAAAGATGGCGGCGAAATGTAAAGCTGCTGCTGGGTGAAAGTGTACATATGAACGAGCGACAGCTGCCCCGTTGATTTTTCTGTGTTTACATTTCGAGTTGTATCACCTGGATATTGCTGCATAAACAGTTTTCTTGTTTGTTTTCAATGATTGGGATTTCAGGGAGAGTTCAGAATTCCAATTGGAATCAAAGTTGGTTGGCAAAATTACAAATTATTTTGTGAAGTTTGAATGTTGAGCCAAATTATTTTTGTAGTTAGTTATAATTTTCTGAGATATCAAATTGAAAATTGAATGTAGCAGAATTTCGACAAAAATTATTGTAATTTAACTCATTTTTAGATCTAAAACTTTTCTTTGTCCAAAATTAATGTTGATTTTATAATTGATTTCAGAATTCCAATTGGAATCAAGTTATAGCGAAATTTGAGGTTTCGTAATTTAACTGAAGATTTGTTTATTATTTGTGGTCCTAATTAATTTCTTTGAAAAAATTCTATTCTTCCAAAAAATCCTGTTATCATATATCTTATTAATTTTCAAGTTTGGAAATTGTAATTTATATTTTGCAAACAGGAATTAAATTCTTGGGTAAATTCTGAACTTAAAGTTAAAGTTTTTGAAGAAAGTTTGCAATTTTCTGGCTTTAGAAACTAAAATTAAATAGATTTTTACAAAATTCATTCCAAAAAAATGATGTTTTGATTAATTTATTTCAGAATTTATCAAATATTTTAGATTTGTTTCATTTTTAACTTATTTTTTTTTCAAAAAATTTACTGTTTTTATTGTATCTTATTATTTTTTAAATTTCTGGTTGATTCTTTGATTTTCTTTCTAACTGATCCCAGAATTTTGCTATTTTCGACTAAATGATAGATTTTTTTAATCTATAACTCAAAATTTCTAATCAGAAATGATAAATTACCACCTTTTTGAAAGGTTTATGCGAAAATCGAGTATGAATCATAAATTTCTGCAATTATCCTCTATGATTACAGACCAAATTCCCCGAAGAAGATTAAATGACTCATCCAGCCCAACTACTACTAATAATTAATAGCTAGTAATAATTGAATTTCCATCTAATTTCAGACCATTCATTTCCACCATAAATACATCCCAGAATATCCCATCCCCTGCAAATCAACCAATCAAATATTGGTATACGTTTGACCGTTACATTCTGACATTGAAAAATGACCATCCACGATGCAAAAACGCCACGCAATAAAAAGAAAACAAAGCCCATGATGGAACGGAGCAATTCGGAGCAGTTCCATTCAGCAACACACATGCATACGAAATTGTACGATGCGTAATTTATAATTCAATTCGGCGTTATTATGACCTGGAGGATCGCATCCTTCTTGCACCCATTTTCCGCCCATCGTTTCATCGCGTTTCGTGCCCGTCTGTGCACATTTCATTTCGTTCGGCGTCGGTCGCGCGTTCTATAAATTCGAACTGTCGGTGTCGCGTTCGTCGCCGGTGACGGCGGCCATGTTTGTTCTTCAGAATGCGTTTTCGCTATTATGTTCGCATAGGCGAGCAGTCGGCCAGCGCGTTCATCACCATCATCGTCGTCGTCGGTGAAGAAGACGAGGAGGACGCGCGTGCGTGCATCCAGAGGAAGAGGACAATGGAAACACCGAACCCGACGACCGCATCAATGGCCGACTAGAAACAGCTGGCAAAAGTTTATTCTCCAAATGCAGCTGTTTGCTCGGCTTTTGCTTTCGCTGCTGCTGTTGCAGCCCAAGCAGCATGCTCGGCATCGCGGCGTACTTTTCGGCGGTACGTATGTGCGTATGTGGCTTCCATGGTTTGGTTTTGGTTCCTCTCGTTCTTCTCGGTCATATACCTGGCTGGCTGGTTGGATGCGTTAGGGCCTAACATATTTATGGCATATGGTTTATGCACGGGGCGCAAACTTGCGTTTTCGGTTACTGCTATACGTATGCATACATACATGTTGTCTGGATCGATCGATTTATAGATCTGTAGATCCATAGATCCACAATCGATCTATAGATCTATGGATCTATGGTTTATTTCTTCCATGTTTCTCTTGAAATGAGGTATTCATACCAATTTGAGTCATGTTTTTGATATGGTATCATTAAAGATTATAAATGATGAAAACTTGCAATTTTAGATTTTTCCAGAAATTCTGAATCTAGATTTCGAAACTATAGAAACTTAAATTTGCAATTTAACATTATTACTACCATCATAGATCTTAGATCAATTTGGATCTATGGATCTATCAATGCTTTATTTCTTTATTCCAATACTTTTCTTTTGAAAAATTGGCAACATTGATACAAATTTATCAGTTATCATGCATCTTTTTCCAAAATTTCTAGATATGACTTGAAAAATTTCTGATTTTCAGTTATCTACACATTCATTTGTACTTTTCCTTTCTCAGAAAATTAACAAACATAGTTTTTTCCAGATCCATTTGATATATTATTCAATTAGATTTCTGATAAAACTTGGAAATTTCATTTGATCTCTTCAAATTTTTGCCAACAAAATTCTTTCTTTTTATCAAATTTTTGGTACTTCTTTTACTTTCGATTTCAGTCCAAAATTTTTACTCAAAGTCATAAATTATTAACTCAAAAAAGAGCCAAAAACAATCCTCTTTTCCATTCTTTGTCTTTGTTTTTCCAAAATATATTTGTCTACAAATTTATCTTCAGAAAATACTCAAAAGCTAAATTTGCAAATTTTACTATATCTGAAAATTCTTAAATTACTAGATAATTTTAGACTTTCTGACATCGGACTAAACTTTAGTCTTCATTTTTCAATCTCAATTTTTTTCTTTCTGACTAATTTAAATATGATTCAGGTACCGCTGGTTTAATCACTCTGCGAATTCATACAGAAATAATTCATTAAATCGCACATTTATCACCACATCCACATCCAGATGCGCGCAGATGTGCAGACCGCTGATTTTATCGTCTCTCATTTCAAGTCTTCGTCTCGTTTCGAGCTTCGTGCTTCGTCTCTTCAACTCTCGCAGGCAGAAACGAAAGAGACCATGCACACAGAACGCCGAATAAAATAAAATATCACTTTGGAGGAAGACATCTGTGAATGGCGGCCAGCTTGCATGGCTCAGGTACGAAAAAGTAATGTGCAAAGACTGAAGAATGAGGAGACTCCACATAAAACATGCTGGAGATCTGGATGGATGAATGAATAGCTTGATGATTGAGCTTCTCAGGTTAAACTTGTTGGGATACGGAATGAAAGGAGCTTGTGCACATTCTGAAGTTGCCGAGTGTGCACATTGAATGTGTTTTTGAAGGCACATGCCAAAAATATTGCAAGAAAATGTGACGAAAAAGTGATAAGCGATCTTGTGCAAATTTACCAACTGATTTTTCATTTTTTTTTTTGGTTGGTTGGTTGATGATGGGTGAATATATACATGTATTTGCATGTCATATGCAATGTTTGGTTTATTGTCGTGAATGACATATGTTGATGTTTGCAGCTGTCCAGGAAAAGCTCGTATCAATCAATCAATCAAGTTTTCAAATTGAAGTGAAATCGTT
>JARJDZ010008472.1:0-14290 GCA_030264555.1 Aleochara sp. GC000083 | reverse complement strand
ATAAATATGGCTTTTCGAGTTGTATTCTTATTGATGACCACCTCGGCTCCTAGAATTGCAATATAACACGGTTATTTTGCGTCAATTCGGAACTGACTCAAAAGTACAATTGGGAAATGCTACATGCATGGTTTTCTGGTGATGTACAAATTAATTTCATGGGAAATGCATAAGTAATGTAATGAGTAATGCAGTGTTACAATTGTATTATGAATTTTGGTGAATCAGATGCATTGCATAATGTGGATTGAAAGTCATTTGGAAGATTCATAAATTTTACGCAGAGCATTTCCATATAAGGCAACAATTGATTTCTCTGGAAGGAACATCAATTTCAATGGTGAATTATTGTTTGCATATTTTTGGCCTCCAAGTTCTTCAAGTCCTCTATTATTTTCTCTATAGTCGTCTGGATCAGTAAAATGGGTAGTGTCTTAGCAACGTAATAAACAGGCGAATCAATAAATTTATCAGCTTGACGTATTTATAATCTTGCATTCTTATACATCCATTCTAGAGGCGAGTTTTGTTGCATTCGGGCGGGTGGCTAGTGGATTACAATTTCAGTGAGTTGATCAAGATCGTGCTTAATTCGGCGGGTGATTCGGAGAAATGCAGGGCTCGGTGACGGCCTACGAAAAGCCAGTGCCCCATACTGGGCTGGCTGATTGGTACGCGAAGCAATGGGCTAATCAACAGACGAACGACACCCGCCGTTCGGACGCGTTTAATTTGCGCCATGAGGCACGCCAATTGCGCAATGAGACGACCATCAAGACTAATTGGGATACGTACCACAATAACGTGCGCCTCGCTGATCGTATCACCGAGGTGGATCGTTGGCGCGATACGATGCAGGCCTGCTTGAATCGCCTCAATCATGAGATTCAAAGCTTGCGGGACGAAAAGTACTCGACCGAACAGGAATTGGATACTTTGGGGATACCACTTTCCATCGTCTCCGAATGCTTGCAGATGCGCGATGGTCGTCAAGGCTTCGAGCTAACTTACGATGATGGTGACACTGAATTGAAAACAGTAAGCTGATTGTTATCTTATCATTTTATGATCATCTTAAGATGACTTTATAAATTTACCCTCAAAGAAATTTCATAGTTTGTTCACCCTGCGACAGAGGGCGCTAGTTCTCTTTGAAATTCAAACGAGAGAATTTGCATCAATTAATAACTTTTTCTTCAAAAAACATATTCAATTACGATTTAATGCAATATTGAAAATCTTGACAATGTACTTTATATAGTTTTGTGATTTTAAAGAAAATAATTTGCCACACCATCTAGCTTTTATTGAAGCAAGCTATTCAGTTGATTGATCTAACCTAAAAAACGGCAGAAGAAGAACATTGCAATAATTATTGTTTTCTTATAATCCGCTTATTTATTGCAGGAATTATGCGTTTTGGAAGGCGTACGAAAACTTTTAGTGGAGCGTTGTCAAGCAGCATGGGAGAAAATCAATCGCCTGGAGGAAGTGAAATTTAAAGTTACTCTCGATTTGAACGACAAATGTGAAGCTATAGCGATTGATAAGGACCAGTTGACAATGGATAAAAACTGCGCGAATATTAGCTACAAGACAGATTCGCTTAAAGTGGCTAAGAAGTAAGTTTACCTTAATGAATCAAAAATTCAGCTTTGTTCTTATTATGTTTCTGCATTTAGCGCTATACCTTATGAAACTTGGCTGGAAAACTCCAAGTACACGAAATTGTTGGCTGACAATGAGCTTGCCGATACGGATAAGCTTCGCGAGGCTCTCTTCGTAATTCGGGAGCGCGCGCGCAATGATATGCGAGCGCAACGCGATCGCGTCGATTTCACGCTGCGAAAGCGCATCTACGAAACGCAGAAGGCGCGCAACGAGCTCGAGTGGCAGTTGCTGAAGATGCGCGAGGAAATGGAGAAGGTGCAGAAGGAAATCAAAGCGCTCGAGGACTCGCTGGAGGATAAAACGGACGCGCTGAAATTGTGCGAGACGCGCCTAGAGAATCGAACCTTTCGGCCAGGCGCAGAGCTTGCAATCGATGAGGCGGAATTGTGCCTCAAGGAAGAAGTGCGCCAGCTGCGCCAAACACAGAAGGATCTATCAGACAAGATCTACTGCGCGAAGACGACGTACAATGCGCTCGAGGACCAGCAGGTGCTCATCGACATCGACCTGCAGAACAAATCGCAGAGTTTGATGACGGATATTCGCTGTCTGGATATGCGCGCACGTTTGCGCACCAACGAATATGGCCGTCCGGTGACCGACACGGACCGGAACATTGTTCTCACGAAGATGGAGAAGGAAATTCCGCCTACATAAATTCTACTAATACTTTATTTGTCAGTTTATATACAAATCAGAAAGGAACCGTTTGTTTATATGGCACTTTCATTTATCACAGATGCATAGATTACTTAACATAACACAAGAGCTTTTGGTGCAACAATGTAGAAGCATTCGGCATAAAATCGTAGTCGTTTTGAAATTCACATTTGTAACATCTTCTGTTACTTAAATTGTCAATGTCAGCTAAGTAGGCTAATTAGTTTCTTGTAGAAATAGCAGAGGCTCATATGTGCATGATATCACATTTTTAAACTTTTTGTGCCGGCTAGATATGATTTTGCCGTTTGTTGCACTTGAATTTCATTCACTTTGGATAACTTTGCGCGTCCTCACATGCGCAAGCCGTATGATTGATGATTGTTGCGTGGATAAAACGAGTAGACTCGTTGGATGTTTGGGTGCAGTCGTAGCCGAAACGTTTTATCCGCATCACTTTGAACACCACGGGTACCTCCTCCGAAGTGGACACCGTGCACACTTGGTGCGCTGGACAGCAGCCCGCCTCGAAATCGCACTTATGCAAAACAGCTACATGTGGATAGATTACCTTGAAAAAAACCATTTATTTTTACTATTTGCGGCTCACTTGTTTTACGATCGGTGTACTATTCATTCGTTATTTGTTTACCTTTGATTTTGCCAACATTTCCAGCCCGAGTCGTTGAGCAATGCTAATTTTTGGCATTCTTGCGCAAAGTTCGCGAATAAGTTACGGTTTCTCGGAGGCGATTAAATTTGATCGAAAGCTATGAAGACGAATCGAATGAATAATACACATTGTGCGGCCAAAAAAGCACTTTGGAAAGCAAAACACTTGAAAGCAGCAACTTCGATCACTTCTGCACAACATTGCGATTTGCAAAACTATTTATAAACGGACTACACTGGTGCAAATAAGGCAAATATGTGGGAAATAAGATGCGTACTTCACATTCGTTTAGTTTTTCCTTGCTGGTGTCTAAGATTTTCTCCCATTTGACGACGCGTGGTTGCGGCGCACCGCACTTGAACGCTCGATTCCTCTGCATGTTCTCGTTGAACATGAGCGCACTGCTGCTGCTCTTTCCATGAACTAGTAGTCTTAATTGATGGAAATTTGTAAACAGCAGGCTGACGGTTATAAATTTAATCGTTGAATACATTACGCTGACTAATTTTATGCGAACATCTATAATTAACACTATTTGAGCGACTAAATACTTTGTTGGAATGTGCTACCGGTAGATTGTGTGCGTGCATATGATGTACACTTGCGGACCGCCAATTTAGCAATGACTGGTTGGGGCCACTCGTCTGCCGTATTTATGCATCACCCAAGGCGCCAACTAATAAATAATATTTGAATTACCTTCATCTGCCACTTAGGGTTTACTTTCTTAGGGTATTGGGCATTCACTGGGAAATGTACCATTCAGCTAAATAGGGTACTATCCTTATGGCTTTATTGCTGTACTTAATTAGACGTCCTGATCTTTCATCGTTGTGCTCCTTTTCGAAAACGTATACGAAGTATGTCTTCTAGATTAAATAACGAAGTTCAATAAATTGTTACGCAAAATTTTGTAATATCTTCGGTTTATGTTAAATATGATACTAGTAATAACATGGTCAATGACAAAGGTGTCGTTTGCTGAGTTAAAATGGAAACATTAATTAAGATTCAAAAGCTTAATGATGCTGTGAAAACCCGGAGTCTTAAACACAGACGAAGAACTTTCCAACTGACTCATATGCCATAATGAACACTATAATTATTTTAATATTCAGTTTGAGTTGAGATAAAATATAAATTAATTTCATCAATCGTATGCCTAAGTTATCTTGAATATGCCCTTCTAAAGTTCGAATTTTAAAATATGGCCAATTTTACCTACATTCAGGATAGTTACTTCTATCAGTAACTTTTCCTAAATTTTAATTTTAACTGTTTGGAAATACTGTGGTTTTTTGTTTATTGTAATGATAGCAACAATAATTTCGGAATCGACGAGGAAAAAACTTGAGATTTGATTATGGTTTACGCCAATTAACAAAGTTAACGACATAAATGTAATATCATCTTTTAATGCTTTGGTTTTCAACTTAGAAGTTTGGAACTTATAACATCGAGTTACGACTATGTTCTTCAACTTCTAACTTCCGACTGTCTCAACTTAACAAAAACATCTTCTTGTTCTTGAATTATCTATTTCTTAACCCTAGACTACTCATCGAACATCGATTCAACGTAAAATTTTTCCTTCCCGATTATGGTCATTGAGGATATTGTACAAGCTGCAGCAGGCAGAAGTGCTTCGAGCAGTTTGTAATAAAAAAGTCGCTGCATTGGTAGAACTTGTAGTAATTCTCTAAAAAATTTGAGCCGATGAATAGCTTCGATTGGCAACCCACATTATGAGTTTTCGGAATTATTTCCATTGACTTTCGGCAAGATTGAAGGACGTATTCTCTTGATACAATAAAGCAAATTATTGAAATGTACTTAATAATGGATTATCAAAAAATTAAAAATAAAATCATGTTTATAGACCCTTGAATCCTCATTTTTTAAAACATTGCAAAGTTGCTAGGTGAATATTCTAGGGTTAAGAGAACTTAAGAAAACAATGCGATTACAATGGTTTCTCATAATTATCAGAAATCGAAAAGATTAACATCACAGCTTTGGCAAATAAAGCGTTGTTTGATGATCAAATAATTTTAAATGCCAGTTAGGTTAGATTGCAATTATTGATGTTATATAATTGTAGGAATTACTGCAACTAACATTTTTAAACAGTCTATATTTGAACAAAGATGCCATACTTCAAAACCTCAATGTTGCCAGACTCATCCATTGTTTGAAATAACGCAGGTAATCAGGTATTTGGTCAGATTTTGAAAATTACTTATCCATTTAAATCAGACCATCTAATTTGATTGAGTCTACTACGAAGATTTTTAGGTAGATTTGATTGGTGTAGACATTTCTAGCTCTTCTCATACGACTCCAGAAAGTAATTTAGTGTAAATGTCTGTCTAATATGCACATGCTCACGTACGTATATCTCTGTCAAACTATAACTTGGCGGTTTATTCACGACATATAATTTTGAGCTAATAATATATGTTTCTATTCAAATGTTGTTATCGGAGCTTGGTGACAATCTATGCTATGGGGTCTATGAAACCTTGAAAGGGGTCTATGGTTATCAGGGGGCCCCATAAAAATGGAATTTATAATTTTACCAAAATTAATAAAATGTAATATATCATGCCCCCAATGATTAATCTTAGATTACTCCACTTAAATACATGTAAATGATAATAATAGATTAGTTGATTTGAGCTTTGTGCAACCGGGCATTTGTCTGACTCATTATCCTTAAGGGTTGTAATTTGGGGGCTTCACATATATAATTGCTGCAATTTTTCACTAGGGCGCCTATTGAAGCTATGCCGCTTCCGATTTTTCTTACGAATGAGAATGCTAAAGTGTATTTATCCTGAGTTGTCACTTTTGCTATAAAATGAAGTTGCCATTGTTTCATCAGAGTTGTATTCCAATAACAACCGCTGTCAACTTTATACCCTTTAAACCCTCGCAACTTCTTATTAATGTACTATACATTGTAGCCGTTGGCCATTTTTTATAGCAATTTTTGAAACGGATGTAGACCAATGGGCTATTGAACATCTCGAATAGTTCATTCGATCTCCCCATAGAGAAGATGCGTCAACCACATAGTAAAATTCCTACATGAATATATTTTGGATTATACAATAATTCAGTGGATTTAGTAGTCAATGCGAATTGAGAACTCCCTTCAGTAATACTGTCATTAATATTTTGACATTGATTATTTGGGAAATCTTGAAATTACAGCGCATCTCTACAGCGTAATATGTGCGCAGAAATTTTTAGATTATATAAAATCAATGGATTTGAAATTTTACCGATACAGTATGGTACTTATTTTACAAATTGCCAAGGTTTATTAAGCGTCAAAACTCAGACTTTTATGGCATAAAATTTTATCCACTTTACCCATGGCATAAAATGCCTCAAAAGCATAATATAAATTGTATTGTGGTTTCCTGACTAAATCTTAATGATACTGACACCCAATCTTTTAATACGTTGAGAGATTTTACGGGATTCCGAATATCTGTTCTTATTATATATTCTCATTTTCTGATGGTTTTAGGACCCCTTCATTTTGAAAATGAGCGTCAATAAATTTTTAAATTTCATAAGGTTTGTGTAATTTTGCAAAATGTGGGGGCTCTAAACCCACCAGGAAATGGGAACACTTATCAAGTCCTAGCAACGAATCTCTGAATCTTTTTCTAATAATTCTGGAAGGATTTTCGTGCAATCTTTATCATTTGGGCAATAGAAACAGTGCTTTATTATGTTTTTATTGACATTTTCGACAATTAACCGTCCAGTACGTGATAAATCTAGAAACAAAGAATTTACCAGAGCGGAATTGACGAAACTAAAATTGCGCATGATTAATTGTAACATCATCACAAGTTTAAATACTCACATTTTCAACCACTTGGCTTAAGATTTCAATTTTATAGGAGAACAATTTTAAAATATGAGATATTTTCTTGTAAATAATAACAAAATCCAAATCTTATCTTTCGAATGCCATCAATTGCACCCCAATCAGATAACTAAAATACAGATAATTAAAATTAGCTACTGCAAAATAATGGATTTCTTTTTATTTCACCTATTAATAGAAAAAATTAATTGAGTTCTGTTTTTATGAATTATTTATAAATTTATAATTTTGATGGAGAACGAAAGTTTGGAAAGAAATTTTTATATGTTTTACTGTTATCAATTATGCCACGAGCGTCATAACAGTGATTCAAGTACGCGTAGGTACATTTCCTATAGGAACAGATCGTGCAAGTTATGACTCTAGTTATGACGCAATTAATTTCATTGATATGTTTGCATAATAGCAATCATGACCATGATAAGACATATTCGAGAACCGGAAGAGTCTATTGCTGCTGATTCTGTGATGTGTCATATGGAACAACAATGTATTCAAGACATAATTTTGAAGATGTCATTATTCCCAAGAATCATATCGAATAAATTTTCCATACTGAAACTATCCCATACTAAAAGTAATCATTATCCAACTTTTTCCCGATCCTACAGAATTTGCAACAGATGCGAAAGATGTTGCTAGACTGGTCGAGAAAATTGAAAAATAAAAATCCATTTTTGAACCGAATTTATCATTATCATAGCATATTGTTAAATTCTGTTTTGTATAATTATCAAATTTTCCACCACAAAAAGAATTTGGGGCACATCCGAAACAACCAGAGAAAACAGTTACAGTAATTTGCAATTTCTATAATTTGGCAAATTCGTCGCAATTTTGAACTTTAATTTTGGCTAATCATTCAATATCTCTATTGTTACCAATAATTTTTACTTTATCAATTGATGTAGGTTATTAATGGTATTATCTATCTTTTTGGCCTGAACTACAAGTTTTACTTTTTCATGAGACAACCAAAAATCTACAACAAGTGTTGCTAGAATACAGCATAAATTAGTGCAAACTTAAGCAAGTTATGTGTGTTGCCTAAAGCACTAATTTTTAGAGGCAACCATATATACAATAATAATGTGGTTGCATATAGTGTAAGTTGTTTATTGAACGCTTTTATGTGTTATTTTAATGTACTCGATATGGATTAATAACTATGCGCAACTTTCAAATAAGTTGGGTGAAATTATGTATAATTTAGACCTTACGCCTTTAATTCTTTATGGCTCTAATATTCAGAATCAATTTATACCATTAAATAATGTTATATATGTTGCCTATACACATAATTATCATCAGCAACGAAATTTACACAACTGTAGTGTGTGTTGCCTGTACTTTATATTTGGCCTTATTTCTTCGATATTGGTGGAATGTGGTCTATTTCATAGGATTTTGTACAGGGCGGACTAATTTCGATTTAATAGGGAATCTGCGTAATGGTAAGAGATACGAAAAAACTAATTTGGTATACGCGACGTCTGTTTTTGAGATAAATTCATTGCCGTTTTCAATAATTGTCTATCGTTTTTTGTTTTTGTACCATAAACAAAAGTTCGCTTTTTGCCATTTTCGGAAAAGCCTCATAACTTTTTTATGGGGGGGTATTTCTCAACCCTTCTAGTTCCTGCGATCCTGCTTTCTACTAGTTACTAGAATTCCACTACGTAAATATATATACCAGAAATATTTTTAGGTGTAGAAGTTGGTATTTGGGAATCCAAAAGTAAATTTTCTGGATTATTAGTGGTTGTTTGCCTACATCAATATTTTAGCTTATTTTAATTTTGAACAACATTATTACAAACCAACGTCTATTTTATATTTTTGGAAGATCTTGGTATTTGTTACTTGGGCTACAAATCATTAGCATGAAGGTGTGCAAAATCTTTGGGATAACCACAGGAAACTAACTGCGGACAAACAAGTTATTTGAGTAGCCTAAACTAAAAAAAATCTGCCATTGTTGCTCCAGGTAGTCTATACATATAGAATGGATAGTGAATGTGAACTTCATTATATCATTTGATTGTACATATTTATAATATTTTTTCATCCTCGTTGTCTACTGATTAAAATCATGCGCATTTTTGCGACATTTATTTTTAAAACTTATAGCGACATCTTACCACCTTAATAACAATTACATCTTGCTTCACGACTACCATGTAAGTTAATAATATAAATAAAACACTACTTATAACTAAATTTTATTACAATAAAAAAATCAGATAATATTTATAAATAATATGCAAAAATAATTAACCAACTACAATTATTAAATCTAGTGACATCTAACAACATTAGAGTGAAACTCTGAAATTTATAGTACATAAAACTATTTACAGATGTCTGCAGAAGCGTGATCCAACTCTTTCATATCAATTCGTATTGAATTATTGATAACGTAGTGATAGCGCATGGTTGTTGTGCAGCACAAGTGCTGAGTGTGCAACATGTGTGTTCCGAAAATACATTACAATGAATAATAATCAATTAGTGAAGTTGTGGTGGCGCCCTGACGACATCAATGCGGTTCGTGCAGAATCGAGTATTCAACTTCTTCGACCTGTTTCATGCGGCTTCTGCGATATAGGCACCTGGGCAATGCCTGGGTATAGGTACGCCAGACAAACGATTAAAAATGAGTAAAAAGCGATGGCTCCCTTCTCCAGCAATGATGGCATACGACACGTGACCCTCGAACGCTATATATAACGCGCGAGGCAAGTGCGCGAGTGCGTGCCTTGCTCGTCTCGCAGGTTCTGTAGTGTGTGTGCTCGTTGGCGCTTCGATTCGACGCGATTGCGCTCTCTTCCACGGCGTTCGCCCTCGCATCTGACAGCTGGTAGCGATATCGTACAGCCAGGCAGTCCAATTCGAGCGCATCATTGCTGACGAAATTCCGCCCCGCAATTACAACAATAACACGACAAGAGCGTTGTCGCGTGTCAATTGCTTTGCGCCATCAATAACTGCTGACTTGCCAACGCGGCCAGCAAATCGTTCAGCAAGTGGAAAATGTGTGGTAAGTTGCAACCTGAGTGTGTTTACGTCTTTCTTTCGTTGCGTTCTTGGCGAAAGCCAACTGGACGCAGGTAAGATGTGTAACGCGCATGAATCGCACTGCCAGATTGTCCGGCGTACAAGGCAACTTTCTAACCTAGAATTCTGTCGCTCTTCCTTGTTTTGCTCGCAATTCAATTCAATTGCGTTGCGTTTTTGTTTTGTTTCTCTGGAGGACTCATCCATAAATAATCTGTAAACGATTTCATTTATTTATATCTAGGAATCTGGGCGTATGCGTTCTGTAATTAAATTTTCAAGTATCAAGTGTTTCAAAATTAATTATTTTTAGATATTCTCTTAGCGCTTTAATTAGATGTTTCAACTTACTTTCTTATTAAATTTATGTGTACTTTTACACAATGAGAAGGACTCTAAAACCATTCCAGATTGGGAAAAGTTTACATGGAAATGTAGGCGTTTATTTCACTTGAAATTCTATTTTATATACATATGTAGATGATAATTGTAATTGTAAGACATATTTTAATGAAGACTTGATTGGTATAAAACAAGCGTCTAGTGTCTAGACACTTGATACTAATTGTAATACATTCAATTTCTTATGATCATTAAATATGCTTTCTTAATAAGTCATATTTAATTAAATTGCTCACATTGAATAGAAACTGGATACTAATTACTAAAAATTTATTTAAAATTGACAAGAATACGTTCTATTTTTGAATCTACTTTACTTAACGATATTCTTTAAATAATTATTTTTGCTGGAGCATGTAATCTAGTACTTTCTAACAATAAGTCAGATATTAATGATTAAAACAGAATGTTCTTCACAACTATAATAAGTGACGTATTTTCTTTTGCTAACTAAAGAAATAATGATCATTAATTCACTTGTGACTCAAACGCATCGAAACTCTCGAAATTTAGTGTTGGTTGCTATGGTTACCAATATTTATGCTTTGTCAGACATTTCGTCTCAATCCAAGTAAAAACTAGTGATATTTAACAACAATATTGGTTTTATGTTTTCTTATAAGATGTATCATTTCTTTTCCAGTAAGATAATAGATTATATTATAAAATCATGACTTTATATTGGCATTTTGCATACGTGTGATAAAAGACGTTTTATCTTACAGGAGAAAATTTGGTACAATGTCGGTAACATACATATTAACATACATATCTTGTTTACATATTCCAGTAAGATAATAGTAGATTATACTATAAATTTAGGAAATGCAATATTTTAAACGTGTAATACGCACTTTTTATTAGCTTATAAAGGCATTTCGCTCACGTGTGATAAAAACGTTATCTGACGGGAGAAGATTTCGTATGGTGGTCCCAAAAGTAACAAAATCCGAAATTGCTACCACAATTTTTGTTATGATATGTCAAATGTCACTAGAAAATCATCAAAATCTTTTTTGACTTGATTAAATTATCAAACCTTGAATATTTGACACCATAGTAACCAGCCCTTAACTTACAACAGTTATTTGATATGTGAATAATATTCAATTTTAGTCTCTAAATTACATGTTCGGTAAAATTTATGTCATTAAAACACATGAAAATTCTAACTGAAGTTGTCATATTTGGGATTCAAATCCTCATTCTTCAATAAATTGCCCAGAATTTTATTTGTAGGAAATTGCACTTGATTCGTTTAATCACTCATTATTCGATTTCAATCAAATGATAAAAATTGAAGAAAGTGCAGTTATTCGAATCATTGATATGCTGAATAATAGAAACAAAAAATCTAACAATAAACAACTCATTGAATAAATGTTGCAATTATTGCACGCAAATACAATATCATTAGCTAATACACGTGTTTTATTTATCACACTTACAACAAAGTTTTAATAAATCATTTAATAAATTGTAATCGCATAATTCATTTTTGCGATTATTATTTGCAATCAACTTATTTTTATGCAATCACTTGAATCCAGTAACAGGTTCGCGATTTTTGTAATATTTTGATGGCTGGAAAGGTGAGAGACTCGAATAACCGAAATCAAGTTTCGTATTTTGAGCTTCGACTGATGACGCTGTTTCCGATTAACTTTTTTGTTTTCGTACTCGACAGGATGCCTTGGATTAGAATTATTGTGCAATCGTTTCTCTCGTGATATCTGCTAAAAAGCGCATTATGGATTAGTTAATATCTGTCGATAATCTTTCCTAAAATCAATCAATAAACTAGAATCAATAATCTATAAATAATATTTGCGCGTAGAATAGGGAATTGAATGAATCGGCAGCGAACGATGCATAAATAGTTATAACAATAATTGTAAATCTACTACCTACTACATTCTTGTTCTACTACTTTTACTTCCACTCCAACGTAAATATCCTCTGCTCGCGCCGCGCAAAACAACCTACAACCTTTTCCAATCGTACGAAAGTTGTCTCAGGTAGCAACGTGTTTGCAGTCACAACTGATAAACTAATGAAGTAAAATAATGAGGATGACGACAGGAAATGCATGGAACAGTTTTACGACTGCATGTCAGACTCTAATGTTTAGAAAAATTGGTGAGAGTTTGGTTTTCTGACATTTCCTATTGTGGAAAAGTGCAAAGGAGTTATAATACTCAACAATTATACAATTATCATATAATGAAACGTTTGACAGATAGGTTGATGGAAAGTTGCAATGATAAATGAAGATATACAGCTTAAAATTTGCTGGAAATGAATTTTATGATGCAGTTCACTGATTTTTGTATTTCTTTATATTTTTTGTTATAATTAGGAAATCATAATAAACAATTCTTACAAGTTTGACTATATTAATCTGGCTTAATCTAAAGTATTCCCAGTGAGATATGGTTATATGGTCTTCCTCAATAAACAGTATGCTGATAAGCTTTGGTAAATTTTCAAATGTCATAAATACTAACAAGTAATTTGAAAAAAATCTTTTGATACCTCACTTGATATTTATAATTGTAAATTGTTGAATGATTTTGAATGTGATTCATTCGTTATCATCATCATCAAATAATGTTAACCAGTGCCGGATTTTCTCTCTCAAATTATTATTTGACAATAAAGTCATTTTCTGGCCCTCGCTAGTTCTTCGGATCATTTTTCATAATCTGTTAGTGGATATCAAAATTTGATTTAATGATAATTCATTTCAATAATCCAGTCCTGGATTTATCCCTAATATTTGCTTAATTTTATGAGAGAAAGATCTGCAATGTCTGATGGATAGTCTGAAATGTACAATAAATAAATCAGCGGAAATCCTCATGATAAACCAGTTTCATTAACACGGATGTTAAAGATTTTTTGATCCAGCTGTAAAAGTTTTTGATCTTTATTTTCTCGAAATGCGAATTTAGAACCACATTTCAAGTCGTAAATTCGCACTTTTTAGCTGTTTATTTTATAGATTATTTTTGGCCATCACTGCTAATTTAATGCAAATAATGCCTTCAAATTGGCTTTAAAAATAAATCATCGGTCGACATCAAAAATCAATTATTTGGTACATTTTAAATTACACTTATTTTCACTCACACCTAGATAAAGGAAGGCTACAATTGAAGTTGTAAAATGCACTTTTTCAAGAGTGAAGAGTCAGTCTCAAAGATACAACTTTGACTTTGGCTTAAACTCGAATTTCAATTAAATTAAAAAGGCCTATCTTTATTTTTCAAATTGACCTTCTTACAGATCATCTCTGACAATCATAGAAAATTACCAGATTCATAAATTTTCCGTTGTTTTCCCATAATTAATTTATTCAAAATTTGGATAAGATTAGTTGTGCACAATTGTTATCGTTTTATGGAACATTCTCTTACGAAATTATGACTATATATAGTTTTTGTATCATTGAAAACAATATCAATGCCACAAACATAAAAACCATGTATTTGAAAACCCATTCTTAATTAGTGTCAATTAAAAGCCCACATTAATTATCTTTGTCAACTTGTATTGTAATAAAATATTTTGATATAATTTTGCATATTTTCCCATTAATCTCGCACGTAACTCCAATATTTAGTAAACGAAAGGTTATATGTGGTACAATATTTTACTTGATTATCATAATTTAAACAATGACGCATTTCTCTGTTTTTTAGTCGTTTATCTGCGCCATCAAAATCAATAATAATTAAATTAAAATCGTTTATTATAATTTGTAATTGCAATTACACTTTACAATTATATATTTATGTTTTTTAATTAAGGGAAAATTGTTAAAGAACAACATTTTCAAAATATTTATCTATAAAACTGCTACACATCAAGGTACTCTTTCTGCCGTCATCAATATTTATTGGTAGTTTTCATATTTA
>JARJDZ010008469.1:0-16608 GCA_030264555.1 Aleochara sp. GC000083 | reverse complement strand
CAGGAAATTTCAGGAAATTTCAGGAAGTTTCAGGGAATTTCAGGAAATTTCAGGGTATTTTAAGAAATTTCAGGGAATTTCAAGAAATTTCAGGGAATTTCAAGGAGTTTCAGTTAATTTCAGGAAATTTCAGGGAGTTTCAGGAAATTTCAGGGATTTTCAGGAAATTTCAGGGAGTTTCAGGAAATTTCAGGGAATATCAGGAAATTTCATGGAGTTTCAGGAAGCTTCAGGGAATTTCACGAAATTTCAGGGAATTTCAGGAAATTTCAGGGAATTTCAGGGAATTTCAGGGAATTTCAGATGATTTCAGGAAATTTCAGGGAATTTCAGGAAATTTCAGGGAGTTTCAGGAAATTTCAGGGAATTTCAGGGAATTTCAAGGAGTTTCAGTTAATTTCAGGAAATTTCAGGGAGTTTCAGGAAATTTCAGGGATTTTCAGGAAATTTCAGGAAATTTCAGGAAGTTTCAGGGAATTTCAGGAAATTTCAGGGTATTTTAAGAAATTTCAGGGAATTTCAAGAAATTTCAGGAAATTTCAACGAGTTTTAGGAAATTTCAGGAAATATCAGGCAGTTTCAGGATATATCAGAGAATTTCAGGAAATTTCAGGGAGTTTCAGGAAATTTCATGGAATTTCAAGGAATTTCAGGAAATTTTAGGGAATTTCAGAGAATTTTAACAGATACATTTAAGTAGCTATTAACGTGGTTTAAATTTTTGAGTAATTTCAAAGATGTCGAAATTCTTTTTTAGCTAGATTCTTTTTTGGCAAAATTCTTTTTTAACCAAATTTTTTTCAGTGCAATGCTAGATTAATGTCATGTATACAGGACAACGTCTATCGGGTCAGCTAATAGTATTCATGTAAATATTTGCGTAGGTATTTGAGGTTTTCCTAAATCATCCAAAAAGTTTCTAAATGCGTCAACCAAATTGAACTAATTGTAGCAACAACGAAAATTATATTCAAGGTTCCATTCAATGGTAATTAATTCCTTAGTAGATTCATTGGATAGATACATTATTATGCGCGTAAATTTTGTTGTCGGGCTACAGCTCAATAAATACCTTCATATTTTTACATATTAACATTGCAAATTTGTTCACCAATGGAGGAATGGGTTTGTACCAACAACAAATGGTATTGCGTGTGTCACCTAACAGAGAGCACTCATTGTATGAGATTATTTGTAACTTTATTTCCAACCACGCAACAACATGAAACAATGCACGAATGCAAGTTAATTTATGATTATTAACGTTACATCCATTAGTGAACGCAATTTTCCATATTAGTACAAACCATATACGTCAGTCTTGTTTAAGTTTATAATTTAAACAAATAAACATAACGACTGCCTACATCAAAACAAAAACGGTTGTTAATGATGTTTATTTTAAATCGCTTCTGTAATTAATTACCAAGCACTAATTGGTTGCATTCGTTATTAATTAACGTTAATTATCCAAATTCATCACAAATTATAATTGGATTCCTCCATGGAATTAAAAAGCAATTAGTCGTTTGATTAGTGAAATTTGAAATTTTATGAAATGCAAATTTGTAGAAGTAAATCAGTCTTCTTAGAAGTATTACTCGAGAAGTATGGCTAATGGCTAAATATACTTATATGTATTCTAATTGATCCTTCATGTGCCAGTTTAAATAATTATTGGCATTGGCACCATTTTACTTTTGCCTTATATACCTTTGTATTTGCACGTGTACACAATTCCATTTATTTTTCCGTTTTCGTACCTCGATCGGTTCGAAATCAATGATCTATACTTTGATGCGATGCAAAGAAACAAGAAGTACGAGTATATCTTGAGATTAGAAAGTCGATGCATGGAAAACAAAATTATACACTTCGTAAAGCAACTTGAATCGAATGAGATTGTTTGCACATTGCGCATTAAAAAAATCAATCAAAATGACAAGCCGCTACATATTGCGGATTATTATTATTATCTGATACCAAATTTGGTCGCTGCTTGTAATTTACGAATAGTAGACTGGTACAGTAACACATGGTACTAACCAAGACAACATTTTATAATTGATGCAGTTTGCATTGTAAAGGTATAACTAGGTATTGATGAACTAATCGATTGGAGTTTTATTGGATCACAATGAAATCAGTCGATTTGCGGCATCAATTCAGTAATTACGACTCGTGTGATACAATTCAGACTTTGATTTTGCTACAAATGCCAAGTTTTGTTTATGTTGTATGTGCAATTCAGGATTGAGTGATAAAAACTTTCCGACAAATAATTGTTGGTGGCGTCATCATAGAAAGATAGCAATTTAATTGCAAGTTTGATGCTAATTCAAACACGCGACTTGTGTTGCAAAAATCAGTTGTTGCAACAATCAACAAATTGCGATCTCATCGGTAATTTGCGATACCGTTAACAAGGAGGTGATCAACAATCTGATAAAATGACATCCACATGAAGATAAAAGACGACTGAAGAAGAGGAGTAACTACAAATGAAAAAAATTGCGAGCACGATCGTTAAAACCGCATTTTGTCTCCGGTATGCAACACTCATAAATACTTGTCGATTCGCGAATGTCCAACGGACAAAGCTGCGCAAATTAATATGTATTTGCATACTGCATGCACACAGCGAGCGTAAATTGCTGAATTGTTAGTCCACCCAGTGGGGCCAACGGAAAAAAAAACGGTCATTGGAGACATCTCACACGCGTGCTGCTCGTAAACATAAATCATGCGAATTTATAAGGGCAATAAAGCAGTGGAACGGACAATGCGCATTCCTGTTCGGCGGAGTTAAATTCGCGCGTGGCTTTCATTTATTTCTCGCCAGCGAACTTCGTAAATTTTGCCACCCTCATTAGCGGCCCACAATGGGCAGCTCGACGATCGCAATCAATTCAATCGGCGGCGCATACGCCGAAAGCGATTGATCCCATCATCAGCATCAATTTACTATCGCTATCAAAGTGCATCGCATCCGATGATAATTACGCGCTGCGATTTTAATGGCTCTGCCGACGACAATAACCGCACGCGAAATCAATAATGGGGCATGGCGCGCGCGCCGCGAAATACAATCGGCGATTTTTTGGGTTACCTAACGGTGCCGCACGGAAAGAGCTATAAATAAAACATTGGAACCTTGCAAGGTTGTTGGCTCGACACTGACCAAAACGCGCGAGATGTTGTCGCGGCGCGCACACGCCGCATTTTTCAATTTGCGTGGGCCACGCGCGAAATTTCGTAGGCGACGTAAACAACTGATGTTGCATAATTCGCACCAGACGATCGAATGCACTCTCGGATAGCAATTAGTGCAAAGGAAACAGAAAAAAGAACCCATTTGGTATACCAAAGCAAGATGGTAAATTTTGCTGGTATTCCACACATGAAATATATTCATTTGGGACGAATCTTTATCAACGTATCATTTTCAATGCACTCTTCAGATTTCTTAACGTGCTTTTGGCCAGTGACACACTCTACGGTCATAAATTAATTTTTGGGTACCTTATGGTACATTGCGGATCTTCTCTGCTGGAGAAATTGTAGCATGCACTGAATACAATCTTCAGCATCTTCGTGTAAACACATTACTCATTTTGTCACTGCTTCGATCATCATTTTGGCTTCGTTGTTCCAGCCGGAATACTACCGGGACGCGGCTCACTTCCGGCGAGTAGGTGATGGTCCTGAGTACCGTCTGGAGATCCCTCAGGCTAAGTTTGACTTCACGGGAACATACACTGTCTTCGCCAAGAACTGTCATGGTGATGCCAAGGCAATAATTTCGTTGCAAATTAAGGCCAAGGACTTGTTAGCTGACACACCATCTGCAAAACGTCTTGGGTATGTCTTCAGGTACTTCCAATACCATTCAACAACCTCATTTGTTCTTGTAGAAGTATCCAGACATTACCTAGGATTGCAGTACCATTGAAGGATATCCGTTGCTGCGATACTGATTCTGTTTCCTTCGAGTGTAAGGTTGAAGGTACACCAGCACCTAATGTTCGATGGGAGAAGAATGGGAAGGTACCCAACCCATAAAACAGTAAGAAAAAGAGGATTGTTAATGGGGTTTTTATTTTTGTTTAGATTATTCGACTGGGAGGTGATTTCAAATCAGAATTTGATGGTGAGGTTGCCAAATTGATGATTGAAGAGATCTACCCTGAAGATGAAGGAGAGTATTCTTGTGTGGCTTACAATGACCTTGGAAAAGCATACACTTCTTCATGCCTCATAGTTGATGGTATGCTTTCAATGACCATAATTATTGCTGAAGGAATCAATTTTATGTTTAATTGCAGTGCCAGAAACAAAAGATCACCTCCTCGGAGATCATCTCGCACCTCCAGAAATAGAAATCGACACATCTTCATCTTCAGAACCAATCAGTACCGGATACAAACGACCACCAACAAGGAGTGCATCTCCACGTGGACGTATCCGTGAAGTGACCCCACGTAGAGCCCCAAAGGTACCTCGAAATCGCTGCATCCCACCCAAATTCTTCGCCATACCCCGACACAAAGTCGCTGACGAAGGTACCACCGTACGTTTCCAAGCCTCGGTGTCTGGCCACCCAGACCCTTGGTCCACGTGGGACAAAGACAAGAAGATCCTCACCCCTGGTGGTAGGGTCAGCATCAAGGAGGAGGACGACCTGCGCATCCTTGAGATCCGCGACGTGGTTCTTCGCGATTCCGGGTTCTATCGTGTGGTCATCGAGAACGATGTGGGTCGTGTTGAAGCGACCGCTCGGCTCGATGTGATAGCCCATTATTTCCCGCACTCTGAAGACCTCAACCTTCGAGGGGAGTCACCATACATCTATCGCAGGAGATTTGCACCTGGGATCACTCCGATTCCTCGGATCTATCACTTCAACGAGCACAAACATTCGCGCGCCCTTTCGGCACCTTACGCCCCGAGGAATTCCAACTCGGAGGGAGCGCACCAGGTCCCTGAAGACGACGAGATGACCGCTCCGAGGGTCGTGGATGCGTTACCCAATATTTCGGAGGGGAAGGTTGGTGAGGAAGTGGTCTTCAACGTGAAGTTCAACGCGGGGAAGTCGTACGACATCGTCTGGATGAAGGACGGATGCGTTCTTCCGGATTGTAATGACTTCCAGCAGAAGGATGATCGACGTGGGAATGCGTCCCTTGTCATCCCGAATGCTACCGGACATGATGCAGGCGATTATCGCTTCGAGGTGTACAACGTCTTCGGAGAGGCAATGTCCAAGTGTAAGCTGATCGTTCGAGGTGAGTCGAAGTTATGAATTTAAAATGTTAGCAGTTAGAAGACATACCATACGTATTATATAGTGTTTCAATTTGAATTTTCACGTGGAAATTCATGTTCATGTTCGTGAGACAATTCAAATGTGTGAATAGAAAATGCAAACTGTCGCGAGGGGCAATAAATTTATTTGGATTTTTAAGGACTTGTTCATTTATTAATGTACCTTGTCCGTTCAAGTTTCACTTTAGGTGCAACAGCTCAAAATGGGGTATGATAATGTTGTTTGTGGTTAGTGTTTTGACTCAACGATTAATCCAATTATCTGAGTGTTTGTTACTATTGTTAACAACTAACCGAATTCCAACTCAAGGAATTTTCTAATATGATAACTGTTACAGGTAAACAAACGTCTGGTGTGAAACCAGTGGATCCGGTTGTCGCTGTCAATGGGAAGTCCGCGACATTCTGTCTCCGGTACAAGGAACACACCAACCCAAAGATAAACTGGAAAATAGCCGGACGACTGATAGAAACGAGCAACCAGAGATTTCAGGTATGTCTCTATGGGTATAACTATTAATCGGTTAGAACGATTGTAGCAAAGCGACCGATTGGGCTGAACCAAACAGCATTTATGGTATGGTATAGCTTCACTAGAACAGAAATAATAGTTTGGCTTCTCCGATTAAGTTTTAACTAGATTATATCGATAGTATTTTTCACGAGGAACTCAGAACTTTTCTTTTTGGCCTCCTACCTTTACTAGAACAAAAGTTATAGCCATTTGAAGTTTTTTTGAAATTTGCACGTGACAGGACACCTGGTGGCCTGGTGGCAGGGCACGTGGAAAATCCACGTGGCATGTCACGTGGAAAACCCACGTGGCAAAACCCACGTGGCATGAAACGTGCAAATCCCACGTGGCATGATACGTGCAAAGTCCACGTGGCATGACACGTGCAAATACCACGTGGCATGACACGTGGCAAATTCCACGTGGTATGACACGTGCAAAAACCACGTGGCATGACACGTGCAAAACCCACGTGGCATGACACGTGCAAGTTCCACGTGGCATGACACGTGCAAATTCCACGTGGCATGACACGTGCAAATTCCACGTGGCATGACACGTGCAAAATCCACGTGGCATGGCACGTGCAAATACCACGTGGCATGACACGTGCAAATTCCACGTGGCATGACACGTGCAAAAACCACGTGGCATGACACGTGCAAAATCCACGTGGCATGACACGTTCAAAATCCACGTGGCATGGCACGTGCAAATACCACGTGGCATGACACGTGCAAAAACCACGTGGCATGACACGTGCAAATTCCACGTGGCATGACACGTGCAAATTCCACGTGGCATGACACGTGCAAAATCCACGTGGCATGACACGTGCAAATACCACGTGGCATGACACGTGGCAAAACCACGTGGCGTGACACGTGGCAAACCCACGTGGCAGGCCAGGTGCCGGGATAGCCACGTGGTTTTCCCATGTGACCTACCAGGTGGGTTTACCACGTGTGGGTCAGGGTACACCTATGGCAGAGGACACGTGTGGGCCCAAGGTCCTGCAGGGTGGAGCATGCAGGTATTGAAGCACACGTGTGTATCTCCGGTTCTAGTGGAGCTAGGGAGCCAGAATATTTTTTTTTGAGTTCCTCGTGAAAAATACTATCGATCTAGAGTAATCTAGACTATTTAGAAGTCAATCGGAAACAAAGAAAAATTTCTGAAAAATTCTAAAATTTTGACCCTTTAAGACTTTGAAGTTTTCCAAAAAGTTCAAATGGGTATATCTCTGGTTCTAGTGGAGCTAGGAGGCTAGAATAATTTTTTTTGAATTCCTCGTGAAAAATACTATCGATCTAGTGTAATCTAGACTATTTGGAAGTCAATCAGAAACAAAAAAAATTCTGAAAAATTCAGAGACTTCGACCCTTTAAGGTTTTGCAGTTTTCCAACAAGTTCAAATGGCTGTATCTCCGGTTCTAGTGGAGCTAGGAGGCCAAAATAATTTTTTTTGAGCTCCTCGTGAATAATACTATCGATCTAGACTATTTAGAAATCAATCCGTGTGAAGCCACGATGGGTTATCAGTGTTTTCATCAATGACTGCGTGTGATATATGAAAACACCAGTCTACGCACGAATTCCAATTCCAATTCTGCCTGCAGCTAGAGCTTAGGGCACGTTTGGTTGTTGTTCCGCAGGTGGAGGATCACACGGACGTCAGCATTCTTCGGATTGCGCGTGTGACACATGAAGATGCCGGCCGAATTCGCTGTTTCGCTGCCGCAGCTAGTTTGCCTTCGGCGACGACGACGCCGACGACGACGAAGGCGGGAGAACCGCGCTCGCATCGCCCCATCAGCCAACATCAACAACAACATTGGAACAGTAGGTCGAGCACCGCGCTTCGAAACGGGCGTGCTGATTCGGCAAGCACTTGCAGCACGCTGCTGCGCGTTCTACCCACCAACTTGCTGGAAGTGCACCAGTGCGCGAAGAAGCGCTCCTCGCGCCGAGCACCAGCTAGTGCCCAGTGGAATGAAGATAGCTCCGTGAGGACGATGCCTTCTGGGGTTCATGTCATTCGGGCGCCAGCCATCGAGGAGGGCCTCCAGGATGCGACCGTGCTTGTCGGCGGCAGGATTCTGCTTAAGATCACCTACGAAGCCCATCCACCTCCAACCGTTCGATGGACTCGTGCTGTAAGTATTCGGGCTGATGCGAGAAGGTAGGTGCGAAAACGTGACAAGACATCGTTCTTGCTAAACCACGTTTTCGCAATGCGCGCATTGTGAGTCACACAATGCAAGAGATGTGCGCGAATGTGCGTTTCGCATTGTCAGTGCGTAAGTTACGAGGCAAACGTGAATCATGCGCATCGGTTTTACCTTGTGAAAGTAGTAAAACCGCGCAGCATGTTTCGCTGATTGTGCGGCAAAATGCTCAAAAATGGCAACATTAGGAAGTTGCAGTTTTCTTTACAGTTTATGACCGCGAACGAACGGCCAAACAAATCGCGTCTACGTGCGCTAAGTGGTCCGACCTTGCTGAATGCGCACCATGAGTGCGAAGACCCGAATATAAATATTTATAATTACATGCAATTAGCTAGCGATTAACGCGCATTTTACGAGCTTCGCGCGACTTTTATGTCTTCGCTTCGTTCTGGTAGGGCCGTGAGCTGAAGAACGATGGTCGTACCAGCATCTCGTCCAACGACCACCAATCCTGCCTTCTGCTACAAGACATCACTGCAGACGATAGCGGAAAATACGACGTCTGCGTGGAGAATCAATTTGGAACCGATGCGGACTACGCATCCGTATCAGTTGAAGGTACCCTACAACAAACCATGACTATAACTTTGTAATTTTATTGGTACATTAGGTCCTCCAGATCCTCCAAGCGGGAAACCAAACGCTGTTTCCGATGGGGAAAATGTCAGCGTGTGTTGGAGCAGTTCCCCGTACGATGGGGGTTGCAAAATTTCGGGATACACGATTGAATATTCTCTGGCTGGAAGCGAGGTGTGGGAAACCGCATGCGAAGATTGCCACTCTCTGAGATATTCGATGCGGGGATTACTTCCTGGTGCTCGATACCTTTTCCGGGTGCGTGCCATCAACGTTCACGGTTCCAGTCTTCCTAGTCAAGAATCCGACGTGCTGCAAATGGAAGAAGAAAGTAATTAAAACCCAGCATTTTCATTCATTGACAAATCACATTGTTGTATCATTGTATCAAGGTGAAGACTCATCCTTTGAACCTCGATTAGTACAACTGGAAACCGGACCGGAATTCAAACAAGGGTACGAGATACACGAAACTTTAGGCAAGGGTCGTTTTGGCATCGTTCACAAAGTGATTGAACGCAAGTCCAAGCGGAAATTCGCGGCGAAATTCATCCGATGTCGGTCTGCGAAGGACAAGGAAAAAGTCAAAGAGGAAATCTCCATAATGAATCAACTCAGGCATCCGAAATTGTTGCAATTGGCAGCTGCATTCGACCATGGAAAGGAAATGATCATGATTATGGAATAGTAAGTTCAAAATGTCTTATACTTCACTTTGGAAACTTAATTGTATTAAAATGTGTAGCATTTCCGGCGGGGAATTATTCGAACGAGTCGTTGCTGACGATTTCACTCTCACCGAAAAAGACTGCATCCTGTTCATGAAACAAATCTGCGAAGGTGTCGCTTATATGCACAGCCAAGGAATTGTCCACCTCGATTTGAAACCGGAAAACATCATGTGCAGCACGAGAACTTCCCATGAGATCAAAATAATCGACTTTGGACTCGCCAAAAAGCTGGATCCAGATCAACCGGTTCGAGTGCTTTTTGGAACCCCGGAATTCATCCCACCGGAAATCATCAACTACGAACCAATTAGTGTTGCATCCGACATGTGGAGTTTGGGAGTTATTTGCTACGTTCTGTAAGTTTCATTTCATTGAACTAAAATTTCCAAATAAGGCGCAACAAATTAACATTTGTTTAGACTATCCGGTTTGTCGCCATTTATGGGTGAGAATGATGCGGAAACATTTGCAAACATCACTCGTGCTGACTACGATTTCGAGGACGAAGCGTTTGATGCTGTCTCGCAGAATGCACGCGATTTTATTGGACGCCTTCTAAACAAACGCAAAGAGTATGTATTTTATTTATCACTGATGTGGTCATATTGAACATGATGGATATTTTAGAGACCGTATGTCGGCCGTAGAGTCATTGCATCACAGTTGGCTAGACCTCGAAAGCCACAAGAATACTGTAATCATATCAACTGATAAGTTGAAAAAGTTTATTATTCGAAGGAAGTGGCAGGTATGTTTGAGTTATAATTATGCTGTATTTGTTTGAATGTGGTTTCCTTAATTGCATGCGATTTCTGCGTTGTTGTTACTAATATAGAAAACCGGAAATGCAATCCGCGCCTTAGGACGTATGGCTACACTTTCTGCAAATCGACGCAACTCGACCGCATCGAATGCAGTACTTCCAAATCGAACCATAATCGATCAGAATCTATCGGTGATATCCAGCGAAGAAGATGAGGATCGCCCCAAGAATGCACTTTCAAACAAGAAGCAAGTGCGTCATCGGAATTTCAGTGAGCGTTCTGACAGTGGAATTAGCGATTGCACGATATTGCATGCTAACAATTCCACGTTGAGCGCACCTACAGAAAGAGAAAATATTCACAGCATTGAAAAGAGAGTACAAAGTCTGTCAAGTCAGTCCAATGACTTCAAGAAGAATGCAAATGTTTTAAAACCAAAAATCCACCTGGAAAACAATGACGTGGCCAATCATGTGGCTAAATTTACAATGAACCAAAACAATACTTCGATCGCTGATCGCAATACACCAATAAAACAAGGTAATAATGTTATTTTGTATATGGATTAAGTCAGAGTTGTCGCCAACGTTCTTATATTTTGTTTGTTTATAGGTAAATGTAATATTGTCCCGCAAAATAGCTTGAAGCCATCACAGAATCCTTCAGTTGCAAACACGATAAGGAAATTTAATCAATTGGATCGTCAGGCTCTACAAGAAAGCAAAGATGTTCTAAACAATAAAAACGTCTACCCTGCAAGTCCTTTACTTCTACGTAAAGCACAACCTTTTATAAAAGCCGAACAAGATGCCAAAAGAAACAATCATTTAGATATTAAAACGCAAACGTTGCCATCTAAAATTGCACCATTATCTGTGAAAAATATTAAGAGTAAATTTGAGAATCCAAAAGAACCATCAACTAAAAGCGAACGTTTCGCGAAAGCTAGTGAATTTTGGAGTAAACATGCGTAATTTTAGAGGCTGCAAATATTTTATATAAAACTTTAGTTTTAGATAGAATACTCAGGATTGATTAATTGACAATAATATTTTATCTACATATGCCAACTATTTTATTTGAAAACATGTACTCGTTTTAATGTGAATGTGAATAAATATTTGCATTAGAAACTAAATGTTTAGTAAACTAAACTGTACAACGAGTTACACAATGCGGGAACCATAAAACCACAAAGAACTGGACATACTATACCAAACTCAAATATGGGAGTTTCTGTATTATGGGTTGCCTAGCATGATCATAACCAACATGCAATAAAATATGTCAGCTGAAAATCAGAAATCGAGTGGTCTGATTTTGTTTTGATAAAGCAAAAACTAGTGTTGCAATGATTTAATTAAGTGAAACTAGTAAATTGTCACAGCGTAATTATGCCTCAAGGCAGAAGAAAAGTGCCATTTAGTGGGAAAGCCAAGAAGGAGCAATTGAAAGCCAAAAAGCAAAAGGCTCAGCATCAACCTTCACATTCCAGAAGCAACTTTTTATTGAAACATAATAGTGATGAGGAATCCTCTGATAGCTGCCAAGTACAGAAGCTAAATTATCAACCAAATAGGCCAGGTAGGAACGCCAATCGTTATGCATTACAATTCTACAAGGAAAGTACGGAGGAGCTCAAGAAATCCAAAGAGCTAGCAAGGCATTCACTGCAGGCAGCGAGTCTTCAAGATTTGGAAATTAACATTGATGATTACTTTGTACCTGGTTTAGAGTTTCCCAAAAGACCTGAATGGTCTTATAGCCTCAGCAAAGATGAATTGGAGGCTCAAGAAAACAAATACTTTACTGAATATCTCAAAGACTTGGATCAGAAGTTCAGTTGGAAAGATCTCAGCTTCTTTGAGATGAACTTGGAGACCTGGAGACAATTATGGAGAGTACTTGAAATGTCTGATATAGTTTTGATTATTGTAGATATCAGATTCCCAGCATTGCTATTTCCACCATCATTATATGAATATGTCACAAAAACATTGCGAAAGCACATGATTCTAGTGCTCAACAAAATTGACTTGTGCCCAACACCATTGGTAGCTGCATGGAAGCATTACTTCATCACCAAGTACCCTGAACTGAGTGTACTAATGTTTACAACATTGCCCTCATACAATTTGATGAAAAATCAAAATAAGTCAGGGTTGCAAATTCGGAGGCGAAAAGGCCGTATACGAATGGCAGCTGAAGGCACTCAGTTGCTTTTTGATGCATGTAAAAGCATTGTAAAAGATGATGTGGATCTTTCCACATGGGAACAGAAAATTCGAGAGGAAAGTCGAGAAGATTTCCAAGAAGATGAACGAGTTGAAGTTGGCGAAACCATTGAAATTAAGAAGAATGATGCAAGCTATTATAAACATGAATTATTCAAGAATGGAATCTTAACAATCGGTTGCATTGGGCAGCCCAACGTTGGAAAATCATCGTTATTGAATGCCATCATGGGAAAGAAAGTCGTCAGTGTGTCCAAAACGCCTGGGCACACAAAACATTTCCAGACGATTTTCCTGACCCAAAATGTTCGTCTGTGCGATTGCCCAGGCTTGGTTTTTCCATCGAAAGTCCCTAAGGACCTGCAGGTTTTAATGGGAAGTTTTCCCATAGCTCAATTACGAGATCCTTATTCATCAATTAGATATTTAGCTCAACATTTAAATTTGCCTAGGTTGTTATCAATGTCTCATCCAGAAAGCGAGGACGAATGGTCAGCTATGGATGTTTGTGATGCATGGGCCAAAAAACGAGGATTTCTTACAGCGAAAGCAGCTCGTTTGGACACATACAGAGCTGCAAATAGTTTGCTCAGGATGGCATTAGATGGGAAAATTTGCCTGAACCTTCGTCCACCCGAATACAATGAAGAGGTCTGGGAAAACCACGAAGACACTGACCTGGTGCGTTGGGTAAAGGCGATCACCACAGAGAATGTGAAGCCGTCCACCACGTCCGAAGATGACCTGAGCCCATACTACGACGAATCCGAGCAAGAGAGCAACAAGGAGAGCGAAGATGATGAGGATACAGAAAACGACAAAGACGAGTCCCAAAATCAGACAGCGAATGTACGAAATAAATTTAGCGCTTTAGATGTTACCGATTAATAAGATAAATGTAAACAACAATCCAGTTATGTTTGAAATGGTATTAGAATTTCCATGAAATTTCGTCAGCGATTAAAGCAATCATGCGTCCCCATTAATGAGATTTATCTGCCCCATTTTACGGCATCATCTCCTCCATTTGTTGCATCTTATTGACGATTTGTTCGCTTTGGGATTTGATGAATTCTCTAGTCGGTATAAGAGCATCTTCAAACATCAGTCCTTCCAGTAAATCAGCTAGAAAAACGCGAACATATAACACAGGTATAAACAATCTTATAACTTACATTCTGCGACTACTGCTGACATATCCAACATTTTGCAGGTCCTGTTGATCAACTGTGTGTACATTTCCTCCGCTTCCAAGGCAGTACTCTCCGTCATATCACGCTCGTAATCGAAGAACTTGGTGATCAACGCATTGATCTTCACCTTCAGAATTCCGATGACTTTCAAACCATCCGCGTCCAAAGGTGGTAACATGATGGAATCCTCGGAGACTGCATAAGCTGGATCCAGTGCAAACTTGGTCTTCTTTGGATCTGGTTGAACCTTGGAAGTGATGTGCTGCAGATGCTGCAACACCTTGCGAATTTCGCAGAGTATCTTCCCACGCTTTTCGCACATTTTTGTCAACTCCTCTTTGCGCGCTTGTTCCGCCTCGATTTTCTCCTGTAGCTCCTTCTTATGCTCTTTGTATTCCTCTGTCGTGTCGACCATGGTGTTCTCCAGGGTGTTGGCAATCACCTGTGCGTGCGCTTTCATATTTCGGAGGCGTTCACGTGCCTCTTCCTCTTTTTTCACGAATTCTGTGAGACGTTCTGATTGGCGTGCTTGTTCCTTCATGCTGTATACAATTGGAACCATATTTAAAACTTCTAATAAGTATAATGGTAATAAGTATAATGTTTTTACCATGGGAAAATGCATTCGAAGTTCGAAACGAGGGTGACTTCCTTCAGAATTTGCAAAAGGTCAGTGAACTCTTGAATTTGATTCTGCAATGCTGTCCAACTAGGAGTAACAGGGATATGCGAATCGATACACATTGTAATATCACTCTGAAACAATATTAGCACTTTAAATGAGGCATTTAACAATTATTGATGTCTGTACATCTCTTCGAATGAGTCCTCGAACATTTTTGACTGTTTCGTCGATTTGCGTTTTGACTTCTGCAAGATTCTTGACACGAATCTTCATATCTTCTTTTACGCAAGTTTGCAAAGTCTCAAATTCACAACGACGATCGTCAACATATTCTGTAGCCAATTGGCCCAAAGTTGTTGATTGAATTAAGCATGAACCTTGAGCTAAAGCATCTTCTTTCAAAGTTTCCAAAACAGCATCGTAATAAATTGCATCCTTCCTCATAATATCAATGAGAGTCTTGTAAGTTGTCTTCACTGTAATTGCAGCTTCCTTCTTGAGGATCATATCCTGTACTTTACCTGTTACGATCCCAATTTGAATTTCCAATGGAGTTTTATTGTACGATTGAGTTTCTGCTTGCATTTCAAGGTCTCCTTCTTCCAACTAGACAGACAAAGATGATAATTAACTTGGAATTCAAGTGGGATCAATGAAATATACTCGAAGTTTGATGAGCTTGTCAATTTTTAACTTTAGACGGTAGTTCTGTAGATCCAACATTTTTCTACGAGCAAAATTCTCTTGGTATACGTGATCAATGACTTTCTACAACAATTTTAAGATATAATGCGACTAAACAGGAGTTTTTATCGATTACAGTGACATGCAGCTCTTGATATGCTAATTTCATAGCGCGATCTTCAGCTAGAATATTGCGAATTTTCTGTTGATCGCCATACATGCAATTTTTTAATTCTTCTCTGCTGAGCGCAATTTGACGTGTTAATTGCTTATACTCCTTTTTCTGCTTCTTAATATTCAATTTCGTGTCAAAATCGAGAATTTTCTTATCGCGTTCTATGAAGCAAACGAATTTATAGAATATTTAACAAATTAACTTTGAGAAAACTCACTGAATAAATTCACCAATCCTTTGTATTGAGTCAAATGATCTTGGACTGTCCAACGCTTGTCTTGTAGCCCGTGCAATTTTACTTTCTTTGCTGATAACATATTCGTACCCATTTTGTTGTTTCTATTTTATTTTATTTGTATAAAATGTGTATAAAATTGATAAATTGTAAATTATGCTGTGTGTAAAAATGTCAACAACGTTGTTTTCATTTCGAGTAAATAGCAACGTAATAAACAATTGTTTTATAAACTATTTACAATGTTTTGCAAAGTTTAGAAACTTTTAAATTTGTTTTCTAAGTTTTTAAAATCGAAAGTAGCGCCTCTGCTGGAATTCCAAGTAACCAGTGCATGTTGGGTTGCAGATGTTAAATACGTGAAACAGCAGCCATATTTGTTGCGTCCGTTATTTAACCTTGTTTCAGAACAAGTCGAAGCGTATCGTTGCTGATTGTTGTTTCAAAACAGTGTTATCAGTGTCCAAAATCAACCGAAACGAGAGTAACAATGCGAGTAAGTGACAAAAAGTGACATTACAAGACGTCATGTGTCGTGTGAGTATTGCTAATTACTATTCGATGCGATAGAATTTCGATGCGACGTCTTTTTGACTTTACCCTAATTCTATATTTTTTATACTGTTTTCTACGGACTTAACGAGGGCCAGATCAATGTACCATGCAAGCGGTTTGCGTACGACCACCGAACCGATGCATCACACGGAAGTTGCACGGATTCCATTCGCAACGACGCATCCTTTTTTCAAGCACTTCAAAATCATCAGTTTCCCAGACCGAGCGCCTAGCTTGCCCAAGCATCATCGCCATAGGCGGCACCTGCAGATCCACACGCTGGGCGAAACGTCGGCGACGACGTCCATGCAGGCCAAGAACGAACGCCAGCAGCGCGATGCAAACATGCTCAACAAGTTGAATCTGATACATTTCCTATTGCAACGAAGCGAACCTCAAGTTGGAAGAGATAAGACTAACAGTACGAGTAATCAGACAGCGCATCAATTACTGGATCGAGTGATGCACGAGTTGGCAGCGATACAAACGGGGCCCGTGCTGAAAAATGATAGTACGTACAATTCGCTGAAGAAATTCGATGTTTAAATTAGTATTTTTGCAGGCGGTTGTAATATCAACGGCAACTGGTTGTCTGAATCGGCTGGAGGACTCTTCTCGTTGACGTCGTCAGGTCAGGATGAACCTATCGCTCATCAGAAGGCTTATGATAAGGCGCATGTTGGATTCATGATTCACAAAGAATGGAACATTACGTTGACGTTTCCGTACAGTAACAACACGGAGTATTTGATGGTCACTGGAGTGA
>JARJDZ010008468.1:0-55850 GCA_030264555.1 Aleochara sp. GC000083 | reverse complement strand
TCATTGCGATCAGCGTTACAGAATACCAAATATGCGTGCATGTCGCATTTGCTTGTCGAAAGTGATTTCGAAAACGCTTGTCGTTTTCAATGCGACACGTTTTTACAGAATCGGCCCCATGAATATTACAGTCATTTGCAACATTAAGGTTGGAGAATCGCGGCACGAAGAATAAATGCTTGCAAAATAAGTAATTTCCATGCGTGATTGAAGTGAACTAGTGTGCAATTTCACAATTCAATTGTCTTGCCTACTTAATTGTTAATGATCGCTTGACTGATTGATTTTCATACGTACCCAGCAAATATGGCGCCCAATTTGGAATAGAACCATTCGGGACTATTGAAACCCAAAATACAAACTGAGTGATGACGTTCCAACCCCAACTTGAGGAAGGCTTTCGCGCATGTTCGGACGGATTCGTAATATTCCCTGTAACGTCAAATTTGACACTATAACCTCGAACGAAATTCTTCTCACCTTAGAGTAAACAGTTTACAGTACAAATTGAACCTACGTGTAAGTCACTTTATGCCATCCATCTTCATCCTTGAAAGCAAGCGCTGGTTGTGTCGGATATTTATGCGAGGTCCTGCGCAGCAATGTCGGAACGGAAATCGGCTGTTGGCGTTCGATGGCGGTCCCCGTTTCCGGTATGCGCAGCTTCGCGACGCCATCTGCATCGATGCACGTCAACGATTCGGCAGGCAGGACTTGATCTGGACCTGTCAAGGCAGCCGTTTTGTTGTCATCCATAAACGAAGTCAAGTTTCAATGGTTACTCACCGTCTTTGTTCATTGTAGTGCTCATTTTCGTCTAGTTCCGCGCACTTTTACTGCAATGTCTATAATTAGCTCGGCTGAAACAACAACAAGGTAAAGTTCAAGGGAGTGTTTTAGGTTAGGTGATTTATGTATGGCTCGGTGTGAGTCTAACAGGTTTTTGTGGTGATGTCTGATGCGTTGCCAGCAGCAAAAGTCAATCTATAAAGTGTACTTTATACGATGCCGCATTGCAAAATGGAGACAATGCATAATGATGATATCGAATTGCAAATGCGATTGGATTCTATTTAAATTATCATTTAAATCATGTACGTATTCAATGGATTGTGTAATGCACGTAGTTGATATTTCTTTGGAGATTTCTAAAAAGTGCATGTTTCTGATTTTTACTTCTAGATGTTAGTTGGGTTGCCTATCTGCAATCTTAATAATTCGAATTTCTTTGATCTTCGTAGAAGAAATAATTTGGGAGCATTTTCGAAATAGAGCTACAATTCACGCCATAAAGATCATAAAGTAATTTGGGTTGCATATCATAAAACTTTTCATGAGAGTTTCAAATTTAAATTGCAAATAATTTCCTCTAGTTTACATAAAACTTGTATTCCAGACGTTTTGAAATAAGTATATGAATAAATTTAAAATTTTCTAAAAACATTAACAAAAACAGGAAATAGTAATAGAATTCAATAAAAAATCTTTCTTCTTTCCAAAATTTGGGTTTTTGAATTTCGAATATGTAAGTAATTTTGGTTGCCTACCTTAAAATATCTTACAAATTGGAATTATCTAAAATTTTGTCTGCAAATCAGACCCAACTAATGATTTATGAAGAAAACTTCCAAAAGACTTTCTTGATCTTACTTGAAAATTTGACAGGAAACTTGGAAATCTCTCAAAATGGCGTGCACAAACCCACGATCCGATACGAACTGACACTTTTGGAGCATGCGGCCCGCACGACCCGAACTCGTAATGTGACTGACGTCGACTGATTGGTTCGATAAATTAGTTTCGTTAATGAAAAATATGTGTAACTTGTTCGAATAAAATTACGCGTCGTTTATTATCTCGTCCGTTGTTGTTTGTCGCACGGCCACACTCACACACATCTTCCAACGAGGCCTTCTCCTTGTTGCCGCTCGTCGCCAGATTATCAGCTGATTTTCGAACAGCGGCCAAATTTGAACTTTGCATCGATATGCGATTCGTTGGGTTTTGATATGCAACGAGGTGCAATTTGCATGTAGATGTCACCACACAACTTGATCGATGCTTTGAGTGGTGGGGGATAGAGTTATTTTGCTATCGGTTGTTTCTTGGACCGGTTTTTGGGCCTTATCTAATCAGTCAATAATACTTATAGATAGAGATTTGTATTATCTTTCGTTAAGAGGCGGTTTTCATATTTTTAATGTCATGTTGATAAACTTCACTTTCTTTTTTTATGTTGGAACAATTAAAATCAAATGGGAAATTGACAATTTTCACATATCTTTCTGAAGTATTTGACAGGGAAATGTCATTTTCAAGACTCGCCAATTTTTAACCTGGTGAATCTATAGAAAATTTTTGACAGATTGACTTTTAAAGTTTAAATTAAATCTTCCCTTAACGTCCTTTTAAAAATTCTATTTTTGGACTTGAAGTAGTTAGAGATAGTTTACATCCTCACATATTTAATAAACAGCAAAATTCCATTTATCTATTACATAACTATATCAAAATGATAAGACATGTGGATAGAAAAATAATTATGATATTGATGACTAATAGGTATTTTTTGTGGAAGATTTCAATTTAGTCATCAAATGATGTGTAATTAAAATTCGACACAGACCAAAATTGTTATTCGCTTTTATAAAATGTTTGAATACCTTGTGTGTGTAATTGGTTGCATATCATCTAAAATTTGTTCGAAATGCCAACTCTGGAAAAGACCGGAAAATTAAAACTGTTTTTCATAAAAATAACAACATTTCTGATTCATTTAATCACTTAATAGACATTTTTAATCGAAACCTGTTAGATAAAACGTCTTAATTAAACAAAACAACAATAACATGAAAGTCGACACTTACAACTTACGCAAACAGTTTAAACGTCACGAATTTATCAAAAACACAAATTTGTAATTACGAACAGTGACATTTTGCATGCAATTAACGTTTTAGCATTAATTATTCGCCATAAAGTGTATAATTAGCAACTATTGTTTTGAAATGGCATAGAATGTTTGCAAAAAAAGCAGAACTAAATTTAAAAATCGAATTAAACGTGAATATTTTGCGTAATTTCTTATTATTTAAGGCAATAACTTATTTATAATTTTAAACAATGCAACAATTTCACTGGACTTTGGTCTAAAGCGCAATTTGAATAGTAATGGTTTTTCATTTATACTACTGAATTTTGTTTTGCAACATATCACATTATGTTGCCGAACGTTTTTGTTATCTGTTATCAGTTCGCTTATTTTACATACGATTAACCTGATTAGAAATAATCCTTTTAGGTGCTTAAAATGTGATGGAGAAGTTGCCTATAGTTTATACGATTATTTGATAATTTGAAAATTATTGTGTTCAGTTTACATGGCAAATTTATATTTCTCTAGTTGTTTATTTTATCATTTTTCTGGTGAAATAGTTTTTTTTGTTGAATAGATGAGCAATTTATCGATTCCCAAAGAAAAAAATGTAAAACAATATCTTTTAAATTAATTACAAATTGTGAATATTTTATCACAATAATTAGAAGAATTTTGGTATCGTAATAACCAATTAGTAACATTTTCATGTCCAAATTGAATATAATTATACTCTAGAACCTGCCACAAAATCGTTAGTTTAATGAGCGAATTACAACGATCATTTGAAATTTGACAATCATAACAACCTGATTATTGGCATGTGATTATTAAACCGAAATATTTCCCTTTTTTATCATTAAACATATGGATAATGAGCATCCTTGGTGAATTCAATGATAACAACCTCAAGGTATTTCGCACAAGCTTTCAGTTTACAAATTAATTTCGACGTTGTTACAGCCCTGATTAGTTGCTATGAATTGAACGATTTGTATCAGCAAAACTAGCAGTTTATTAATATTTGCATCTCTATTTTCAGCCTTGTCAGCTGCTCACGAACAACAACTCGCGAACAACAACAACAAATCGTGAGCATTAATACTCGTCTAGTTCACGTAGACTCCTCATACAATAAACAATAAACGGCTGGTGATTCAACAAAATCACAATGTCACCTATACCAAACCTAAAAGAGTAAGCATTTAATTCGCATAAAACTTGCAATTATTCTTCAAATAATTACCATTTCTCAAAGGAGCAATCAACTTGAATTCATCCTCCATGGAGTCAAACAATCAGTGGACACTCGTGGACTCAAACCGGAAACAACCCTCGGCGAATACATCCGGAACACATTGCACCATACCGGAACAAAATACATGTGTCGCGAGGGTGGATGCGGTGTATGTGTGGTTGCAGTGAAGGCGAAGAATCCTCATACAGGCGAGAAGGAAACATTCGCCGTCAATTCCGTACGTATCAATAAAATTACAATCATGCATTACATCCGGTTTCGTTTTCAAGTGTCTCGTCTCCATATTGTCCTGCTCCGGATGGGAAATCACGACGGTTGAAGGCTTGGGGAACCGCGCCGACGGTTACGACGTCATCCAGCAGAAGATGGTGCAATTCAATGGCACCCAGTGTGGTTTCTGCACGCCGGGGATGATCATGAACATGTACGCGTTGCAGGAGACTGGCAAAACGACAATGGCGGAAATTGAGAATTCGTTTGGTGGCAATATTTGTCGTTGTACCGGCTATCGGTCGATTCTCTCCGCGTTCAAGTCATTGGCGACCGATAGCGATGAAAGTGTGTTGGGTATTGTCCCGGATATCGAGGATTTGAAGCTGTGCCGGAAGGAAAATTGCGAGAAGACATGTGTCACTCCATGTCAACCGGTAACAACACCAATTGTCTATGACTTAAATGCGCATCATGAGGTTGCTGATGACGGGAAGAAGAACTGGTTCAAGGTTACATCACGTCGAGAAGTTTTTGATTTGTTTAAGAGCTATAACGAGAAGAGTTACAAATTAGTTGCAGGAAATACCGCCAGGGGTATATTTAAAATCAAAGAATTTCTGGTAACTTACCATCTTAATTTTTAGGCGTTTACTGGGATATGGATACTGCTGACTATTATATTGACATCCGAGATATTCCAGAATTACGTGCATATTCGCAGTCAACCTCTAAAATTACGCTTGGTGGCAATTTTACGATTACAGACACAATGGATCTCTTCCTGAAGATTGCAGGGAATGACGATAATTTCAAACATCTTACCAAAGTCGTTCAACATCTCGATTTAGTTGCCCATGTTCCAGTTCGCAATGTAATTACTAAAATAACCTACAAAACATGATGAAGTAATTTGATGTTTGATGTATGTTGGGTTGCAGATTGGGACCATTGGAGGTAACCTTACCATGAAACATATACATAACGAGTTTCCCTCTGATGTTTTCCTGCTTCTGGAGACCATCAATGCAAAAATCATCATAGGTACGAATAGTTTTTACCATGTATGAAGTTATTCAAATATTTGAATCGTAGATAACGGTACGAAGACGCAAACTGTCTCTCCACAACAATACCTAGCAACAAACATGACGAAAAAGTTAATTGTCAGCGTGGAAATTCCCCCGTTGGATAGCAGCTACGTGTTCGAATCATACAAAATAATGCCGAAATCGCAGAATGCCCACGCACACGTCAACGCCGGCTTCCTCTTCAAAATGAACGGCAACATTGTCGACGATTGCAACATCGTCTATGGCGGCATCAATCCCTCCTTTGTGCATGCAACCGCCGCCGAGAAGTACATCACCGGCAAGCAGCTCTTCAACAATACGAACCTGCAGGTTCTCTTCAGCAAGCTGAACGCCGAGCTGGTGCCCGACTACGTCCTGCCCGACCCCAAGCCTGAATTTCGCAAGCAACTCGCCATTGCTCTCATGTACAAATTCATCCTGAGCATCGCACCGGATGGTCAAATTCCTTCAGGGTACAAATCCGGTGGCGAAAAGCTTCGACGTCCCGAAGTCTCAACGGGAGTGCAGGATTTCAAAACGAATAAATCGTTGTATCCGATTGGCGAGCCCGTCCAGAAACGGGAAGCTGTCGCCCAGGCTTCTGGTGAAGCAAAATACATCTTCGACTTGCCCGATCTACCCAATCAGACATTCGCTGCATTTGTCATGGCGAAAGCTCCAGCTGGATCTGTAATTAAAGCAATTAATCCTGACGAAGCTTTGGTAAGTAATGAATTCACTTTATGGGCGATACCAATTAAGCAGTATTGCATTCGTAGAAACAAGATGGCATCCTCGCGTTCTACCAAGCATCCGACATTTTGGATATCCCTGGAGGTAAAAACACCTTCATGACGATTGGCTCGTTGACCACCGTTGAAGAGGAGCTCATCTTCGTGCCGATCAACGGGAAAGTTGAGTATTTCTTCCAACCCGTTGGAATTGTTGTTGCGATGAGTCAACGCATCGCTGAACGCGCAGCGGAGCTCGTGAAAATTGACTACACCCTATCTTCAAATAGTCCGTTGCTGACCATTCGGGACGTTTTGAGCCACAATGCAACCGATCGTATTAGACATGACACTACAATACTTCCAAAAAAGCAAGGTAAATTCATCAACAATTTAACCAGGTACCTACCTCACTATTTTCTTTTCTCTTCATCTTTTCAAGATATGAATATGGCGGCGAAAGTGAAGGGTAAGTTCGACAACACCTGGCAGTATCATTACCACATGGAGACACAAATAGTCAACGTGGCACCCGACGAAGAAGGCGGATTCGTCGTGCATCCCGGCACCCAGTTCATCGATGCCGTGCAGGAAGCCATCTCCGGCGCTTTGAACATCCCATCCAACAAGTTGACCGTTCAAGTGAAGCGCCTTGGGGGATCCTACGGTGCCAAAATATCCCGAAGTAACTGGCTCGCATGTGCAGCCACCTTAGCATCACTGAAACTACGCAAACCAGTCAAGTTATGGCTGCCATTCCATGTCAATATGAACATTATGGGTAAACGCAATCCGACTTCCATGGATTATGAAGCCGGATGTGACGCTAATGGGAAACTTGGTTACCTCAACGCTACAATATACTCGGATATTGGGATACATAACAACGAACCGCCGAAGGATTCGTTGATTGATTTGTTTGTCAGTCCGTATGTTAATGATCCGATCCATTTGGATTACAGCTTCGTGTATACGGATAACCATGCGGCGTTGTGGACGAGGGCTCCCGGAAGCACTGAGGGGTTGGCTATGATTGAATCCATCATGGAGCATACAGCTGTCCAATTGGGTAAAGATCCCGTTGATGTACGTCTTGCGAATTTGAACCGGGATAAACATCCGTTGCTTGGGAAACTTATGGATGAGTTTCTTACATGGTCCGATTATCGTAAACGGCGGGCTGCAATTGAAGATTTTAATAAGGTACACATAGCAATTAGTATTTCATCAATATTTACCATTAATCATTTCACAAAATCACAAATAACACACTTTTTCGATTCCTACAAAACAACACATGTGACACTCGGATATTTTACTGCAGTCGATTTAAACAGCTGTTGCGACGTTGCCACATCTCCCAATTAATAACTACAAATTCAATTCATCAAAAACTTTCCAAATTTTCACAAATTCTCACATCTTTCATGAATTTTCATATATTAATATAACACCAAATAATTTTCACATTAAACACGGATTTTGATACATGAATAATTGGTTGCCTAACATTTGCAGACTAATCGTTGGAGAAAACGTGGAATTGCATTGGTACCAATGGCATATGAATTGGTATTCTTTGGAATATTCCAAGCCCAAGTCTCCATTTACCATATGGATGGTACAGTCGCGATCTGTCATGGCGGCATCGAAGTGGGTCAAGGATTAAATACGAAAGCCATCCAGGTGGTTGCCTACTGTCTAGGCGTCGATATCAGTATGGTTCAAGTGAAACCAACCAACAATTTCACCACTCCCAATAATACTGTAACTGGAGGCAGCATGACCAGCGAATCTGTGTGCATGGTAAGACCAAACCATTGTCAAATACGTCAATTAATTGCTAATTTGTTTACAGTCATTGCAAAGTGCTTGCAAGGTTCTGAAAAAACGCATCGATGATGCTGCAACTAAAGTGAAGCTTCCTGCGGATGCAACATGGCTACAAAAGATCAAAAATGCCTATGCAATGGGTATCTCATTGCTAGCAAACGAGTCGTTTGTAAACAACCCAGATGACACCTCCAACTACGAAATCTACGGCCTTGCTGCAGCGGAAGTTGAAGTGGATATACTCACCGGAAACATGCTCGTGCATCGAGTCGACCTCATGGAAGACACCGGAGATAGCATGAGTCCCGTTATTGATATCGGGCAAGCGGAAGGTGCGTTCGTTATGGGTCTAGGTTACTGGACCAGTGAAGAAATCATCATGGATCATGATGGACAGTTGACGACGAATCGTACTTGGACTTATAAACCGCCAGGGGCGAAAGATATTCCAGTTGATTTCCGGGTGCGATTCCCCGAGGGTAATCCCAATCCGAAGAGCCCGTTCAAAACGAAAGGTATGCAACTTTTTGTACATGTTGTACATGTGGTTGCCTATGATGAAACACTGTAAATTGCAATTTTTGATGATTTGTTGTAGCAACGGGTGAACCACCTCTTTGTTTGTCATTTTCTGTGGCTTTGGCACTTCGACACGCATTGCGTTCTGCACGTTTACAGGCAAATTCCAGTGCGGATCCTTGGACTCCTATAAGTATGATAATATTATCGCATGGGGAATATTTACTAATTAATAATTTTCAGGGGGTCCTTCGACTGTGGAATGGACATTTATGAACTGTCTCAATAGTTATAAGGACTACAAACTCAAATAATTTATTTAATTACTATTAATTGAGTTTACAGTATATTTGTACAGTACTTGTTACGAAATGGTGATTGGTTTTTGGGGATAGCACGGGAACAATTTTTGAGCTGCTCTCTTATGCAAAAAATATAATAGTTCAAGGTGAAATTCTAGATTTTAAAACAATGTGATTTACGTAGGAAAATTTCTAAAAATAACTCTAACCTTTTCCTTTGTTTGTTACTGCTTACAAGGAACTTTTAATTGGCAATGATAACAAAAAAAATGATTGCAGCTGATTATCCTTGCATAACGTAGCAAAAATTATTGAGAAATTTCCCGGTTGTAGACATTATCTTGGTAAATATTTTAACGATAATTGTTGAAGTTCCGAAATGTCAAGGTAAAAATAATGATGTATCATCTGTTTTTTTTAAATCGTTAAAAATTGAAATCGGAACAGTCAAATTGTAGGTTAGGTTTGGTTAGATTTCGATGATACTTCAAAAGGATACTAGGATCTATGAACAAGATTAATTTGCATTTAAGCGCATAAATTGTTTATATAATTAGTTTAAGAAGTTTAAAAAAAAAACAATCATTAATAATATCTTCATTAGATGTTATTTGAACAAATAACAGTGACAAGGCAATACACGTGCAAAATATGTTATAAATTTTTGCACGAAAAATGTGAATGATGAAGAACGACTATCAACATTGCTGCAATAGTCGAAAGCATTTATCAACAAATATTTTATGTTTGCACCAACTGTTTCAAATATTTATGTTATCATTCAATTAGCTTGCTGGTATCACCTTCATTAGGCAGGCAAATTTTATGGCAAAATTACCAGAGACATATGGGAATACAAAAATCTATGTATCGTTTGTAAATCAATGACAACAATCAACAAGGACAACTCAAGATCAGTCGCTGTTTCGAACTTGAAGGAACAACATCTCTGATCTTTCCATTCAACAATGATGTCAGCCTTATCAAATTTCAAAGAGTATGATTGCATTTGACTCAAAATCATTTTAATATTTCTTCTTTTTTTTTCTAATAGATCTACCCAATTGGAATTCATTCTTCATGGGGTTAAACAATCAGGTATGATTTATATCTTCATCCATTCCTTGATAACTCATTTTGACATATAGTTGACACCCGTGGAGTTAGCCCGGAAACATCACTCAATGAGTACATCCGGGAGACATTGCATCATACCGGAACAAAATACATGTGTCGCGAGGGCGGATGCGGTGTATGTGTGGTTGCAGTCAAGGCGAAGAATCCTCTAACAGGCGATATGGAAACATTCGCCGTCAATTCCGTATGTATCAATAAAATAACAATCATGTATTACATCCGGTTTCCTTTTTCAAGTGTCTCGTCCCCATATTGTCCTGCTCCGAGTGGGAAATCACGACGATTGAAGGCTTGGGCAGCCGCGCCGACGGCTACCACGACATCCAGCAGAAGATCGTCCAATTCAATGGCACCCAGTGTGGTTTCTGCACGCCGGGGATGATCATGAACATGTACGCGTTGCAGGAGGCCGGCAAAACGACAATGGCGGAAATTGAGAATTCGTTTGGTAGCAATATTTGTCGTTGTACCGGCTATCGGCCGATTCTCTCCGCGTTCAAGTCATTGGCGACCGATAGCGATGAAAGTGTCTTGGGCATTGTCCCGGATATCGAGGATTTGAAACTGTGCCGGAAGGAGAATTGCAAGAAGACATGTGCGACTCCATGTCAACCGGCGACAACACCAATTGTCTATGACTTAAATGCACATCATGAGGTTGCTGATGACGGGAAGAAGAACTGGTTCAAAGTTACATCACGTCAGGAAGTTTTCGATTTGTTTAAAGCCTACAACAAGAAAAGTTATAAATTAGTTGCAGGAAATACTGCTAAAGGTTTGAACAAAATTTTGAAGGGCGATGCAATTTTGATTTCGTTCAAATTTTAGGTGTTTACTGGGATATGAGTTCTGCAGATTATTATGTTGACATTCGGGATATTCCTGAATTACGTACCTATTCGCAATCCACAAATAAAATTACTCTTGGAGCTAATTTAACGCTTACAGACACAATAAAGCTATTTCTGGAAATTGCAGACAACGATGATGCTTTTAAACATCTTAAAAAAGTCGCTGAGCATTTGAATTTGGTTGCCCATGTTCCAGTTCGCAATGTAATTAATAATTATTCTTACGATACATGTAAATAATGAATTTTGTATTTGATGTATGTTTGGTTGCAGATCGGAACCATTGCTGGCAATCTCACCATAAAACATATCCACAACGAATTCCCCTCGGATATCTTTCTATTATTAGAGACAATCAACGCGAAAATTGTCATTGGTATGTATACAACTCAGAAATTTGTAAATTATTAAGCAACATGTCTGACGCCAATGTAATTTCTGATCAATCATTTAGATAATGGCTCCAAAACGCAAACGGTCTCGCCACAAAAATATCTGGCAACAAACATGACGAAAAAGTTAATTGTCACCGTGGAAATTCCGCCATTGGATAGCAGCTACGTGTTCGAATCGTACAAAATAATGCCGAGATCGCAGAATGCGCACGCGCACGTCAACGCCGGCTTCCTCTTCAAAATGAACGGCAACATTGTCGACGATTGCAACATCGTCTACGGCGGCATCAATCCCTCCTTTGTGCATGCAACCGCCGCCGAGAAGTACATCACCGGCAAGCAGCTCTTCAAGAATACGAACCTGCAGGTCCTCTTCGGCAAGCTGAACACCGACCTCGTGCCCGACTACGTCCTGCCCGACCCCAAGCCCGAATTTCGCAAGCAACTCGCCATTGCGCTCATGTACAAATTCGTCCTGAGCATCGCACCCGATGATGTGATTCCTTCAGGGTTCAAATCCGGTGGCGAAAAGCTTCGACGGCCCGAAGTCTCAACGGGAGTGCAGGATTACAAAACGAATGAATCGATGTATCCGATTGGCGAGCCCATCCAGAAACGGGAAGCTGCCGATCAGGCTTCCGGTGAAGCCAAATACATCTTCGACTTGCCCGATCTACCCAATCAGAGCTTTGCTGCATTTGTCATGGCGAAAGCTCCAGCTGGATCTGTAATTAAGGCAATTAAACCTGACGAAGCCTTGGTGAGTAATGAATTCACTTTGTGGGTGATATCATTTAAGCAGTGTTGCATGCGCAGAAACAAGATGGCGTCCTCGCGTTCTACCAGGCATCCGACATTTTGGATCTCCCCGGTGGGAAAAACAACTTCATGGGCGGCAATGCGGATGCTGAAGAGGATATCATCTTCGTGCCTGTTAAAGGCAAGGTGCAATACTACTTCCAACCCGTTGGAATCGTCGTTGCTACGAATCAAAAATCCGCAGAGCGGGCAGCCGACTTGGTTAACATAACCTACAAAAAATCATCAAGCAGTCCACTGTTGAACGTTCGTGATGTGCTCAATCACAAGGCGAAGGATCGTATCAAACACGACACTACAATTCTACCAAAGAAGCAAGGTAATACCAACATAAAATATATCATTTCATACTTACTATGAAAACTTCCCCAGATATGAATATGGCCGTCAAGATCAAAGGGCAATTCGACGTTTCCTCGCAGTATCACTACCACATGGAAACGCAGATTGTGAACGTTGTACCCGACGATGATGGGGGATTCATCATCCATCCCTCCACGCAAAACATCGACTACGTTCAGGGCGGCATCACAGGGGCCTTGAACATCCCCTCAAGCAAGCTCAGCGTTGAAGTGAAGCGCCTGGGGGGTGCATATGGGGCCAAAATCACTGGATCCAGTTGGATTGCGTGCGCTGCAGCGCTGGCAGCGCTCAAGCTTCGCAGACCGGTGAAATTCTGGATGCCCTTCCATCACAACATGAATATCATGGGCAAACGCATGCCAGCCTCCATGGACTACGAAGTCGGCTGCGATCAGTCTGGAAAGTTTGGTTACATCAATGCTACGATATATTCGGATACAGGTATACATTTAATTAAGGCATCCACTGACCTTCTGTTGAATATGTTCATGGGTACGTACGTTGACGATGCAATGCACTTGGAGTACAACTTCGTGTACACGGATAACCCCACGGCGTTCTTCACGAGGGCTCCCGGAAGTACTGAAGGGTTGGCTATGATTGAATCCATCATGGAGCAAACAGCTGTGCAAATGGGTAAAGATACCGTTGATGTACGTCTGGCGAATTTAAACCGGGATAAACATCCATTGCTTGGGAAACTTATGGATGAACTCCTCACATGGTCTGATTATCGCAAACGACGAGCTGCAATTGAAGATTTCAATAAGGTACACATAACAATAACAATTTCAGTAATATTTACCATTAATTATTTCACAAATTCACAAATCATTTCACATATTCTTTTGTTTGTATCAACGCAAATGTCATTTGCGTGACGAAACACATTGCAACGTTGCCACATATCTTTTCAACATTCGGTCATGTAGTATTGGTGGTTGCATACCCGTAATTCTACCCGTAATTTCTAATTTATAGGATAATCGTTGGAGAAAACGTGGAATTGCACTAGTTCCAATGGTCTTCCAGCTTGAATTCTTCGGCTTGTTCAACGCCCAAGTATCCGTGTACCAAGTGGACGGCACTGTAGCAATTTCCCATGGCGGCATTGAAATGGGTCAAGGTATTAATACCAAGGCAATCCAAGTAGTCGCCTACTGTCTGGACATTGATATCAGCATGGTTCAAGTGAAACCAACCAGTAATTTTGTATCTCCGAACAATACAGTCACAGCATCCAGTATGACAAGCGAATCTGTTTGCATGGTAAGTCCAATTTGAACCATATCACTTTTTTGAACCTGTATTTTGTTTGTAGGCTTTACAGAATGCTTGTAACATTCTGAAGAAACGCATCGATGATGCAACCATAAAGGGTAAACTTTCAAGTGATTCATCATGGTTGCAGAAGGTCAAAAATGCATACACAAATGGCGTTTCATTGACTGTCAATGAAAGCTTCCATAACGATCCGAATAATTCAAAGGACTACGACGTATATGGTCTTGCAGTTTCAGAAGTTGAGGTGGATTTACTTACAGGAAATATGATTGTGCAAAGAGTCGACCTGATGGAGGATACTGGTGATAGTATGAGCCCCCTGATTGATATCGGACAAGTGGAGGGGGCGTTCGTAATGGGTTTAGGTTACTGGACCAGCGAGGAAATTATCCTGGATGATGATGGTCAACTGACGACGAATAGAACCTGGACGTATAAACCACCAGGGGCCAAAGATATTCCAGTTGATTTTCGGGTGCGATTTCCTGATGGTAATCCAAATCCGAAGAGTCCTTTCAAGACGAAAGGTATGCAACTTTTTATACATCCAACAACTATTGGTTGCCTATAATGTTATAACACAAATGATAATTTTATGGAATTTTTAACTAATTTAAAACTAATTTTCAGCAACGGGTGAACCACCATTTTGTTTATCATTTTCGATTGCTCTTGCATTACGACACGCTCTTCGTTCTGCACGCCAAGTGGCGGATTCTAAGGCGGATCTTTGGATACCAATAAGTGAGATATTTTTGAAATTAATAATAATAATATAAACAATTCATTTGCAGCCGGACCTTGCACTGTGGAATGGACATTTATGAACAGCCTGAATAGTTACAAGGACTACAAACTAAATTAACAATTATTTTTAAAAATTTTTAAGTAAGGTTAGTTTTAGATGACATCTGTCATTCACGAGATTTGACCCTAATTCGTATCGGCTCCTTTGTCCGCAGGATAATATCAGCTATCAGAGTGATACTCTCGGGAGTATCAACCGGAAACAACCGGAAGTTCCGCACAATGGCCGCAATTTTACATTTCATATTCAGCATTGCATAGCGTTGACCAATACAGTTTCGTGATCCAGCACTGAAGGGTAAATACGCATATGGATGTCGATCCTTTGAATTCTCAACCGTGAATCTCTCCGGAATAAATTTCTCTGGATCAGGATACAATGACGCCAAACGATGTGTATCGAAAATGTGCATTATCAAGCAGGCGCCTTTCGGTACGACCTGTCCATTGGAGGCTGAGAAATCTTCACCAGCCAACCGTGAAATCAAAGGCACACTAGGATATAACCTCAAAGACTCTTTGATGACGAGTTCCATGTAAGTCAACTTTTGTAAATCATCATAACCGGGTGATTTGTTGTGACCCAGCACGCTGATAATCTCCGTGTAGAGTTTTTCTTGTACATCCGGATAATTAGCAAGCAGCATGAATGTGAACATCAATGACATTGACACAGTATCATGACCTTCAAACATGAAGGTATCTACCTCTTCGCAGATGCCTTCATTGTCGATTTCGTTGCGTTTCTTTGCTGATAGAAGCAAATCGAGCATTGCTAGACGTTTCTTCTTCTTGCTGCTCGTATAAATGTCATCGTCTTCTTGGGTTTGTTGGTATTCTTCATGCAGGGCGTCGATTTCCGCCTCGTTGAAGGTCGCTTCACGTTCGTTGATCACCTTCTGAGTGAAACCCTTCAGATATTTGAGGAGGAATAGCTCTTCGTAGAAATGCTTAGTGAATAATCCAAGTACACGGAAATATAACCATGGTCGAAGTATACGGTATACGGTTATTTCACCAACGCTGAAATTAAATTAATAATTAGATATTCAATGAAACCAATTGAAGTTACCGATGAATTGAATGACGGTATTTCTTTTCGCTTTCTTTGTCTTTTAATGTTACACCCATTGCGGATTCTGAAATGAAAAATTGTTGTTAGGCCACTCACAATACAAAAGCATACCTGGTTGCCTACAGTTTCTTTTATATCATATTTTTTAAATGTTTTAAAACAATATACCTGCAATTGTATGTAATGATGCTTTGTGAATATGTGATAGAATCTCGACATCACTGTGAATATCCTCCTCGAATCCTTTAACTAATCCCACGGAATGCCGATTAAAAATTGCAACAAATCGTCGCAAAATATTGAAATGAAATGTTGGTGTTATAATTTTCCGTCTTTGCTGCCACTTTTCTCCATTACTCGTTAACAATCCTTCACCAAGCCATTGATGGAATAAATCATAAATAGGGCTCTTATCATTATGTTTCGTATTCGATAGTATTGTCTTAAACAAAATATGTCAACTTATATTTCAATGCAATATAATTCAACCTACTTGCAAATCTTCAGGAACAAAGAAATGTATTGAAGGAAATGCTGTTGCAGACCAAATGATGTACACTGGATGAAACTCTTTGGCCCATTGTCGTAATTTGTTGAAGATGCCAACTGAAACAATGCTCAATTAATTTAAATTTCTAATTAACTAACTAATTACACACCAGGACTGTCTAAAAGATCGAAAACACATCCAATCACTGGGTACGCTTTTGGTCCATGAAATTTGACAAGATGCTGGCCATATCGAGTGGTTTTAATGTAAATCTCGACGATGAGTAATCCGAAAACAATTAAAAACAAAATGGCGCCTAGAAAAAGCAACGAGTAATACATTTCGATGCAATTTCACTTAAAGCTAAAGAAACACTAAACAGTAAACATATTCCCGTTTGAACTAATAGTTAAAATTGTTGATTCATTGAGCACCAGAAAGGTTATCAAACTCAAATAGATATTCGGCAAATTATCACTTGACAAGATAAAAATTAATCGACTAAATAATATACAGCTGCTTCGAGACCGGTTTGCAGTGAATTTAAACAATTAATTACGATATATTTGGTATTTACTTCGTGTACATCCGTGTACCCCTAAATATTCATATTATTAACATTGTACAATATCATACTATACATGTACATATATGATCATAAAGTTTGTTGATTTTTTTCTGGTGTGGTTAATAATTTTGGTGATTACATATATCAAGATAACTTTTCAAGAAAAGTTCAAAATTTCTTCGTGTCGATTATTGTCAGATGTCAGGGTGAAATCATCATGGCCGCCATTTGCAATGTTCGTTATTCTAGACGCATTTTGAATGATAAAGCATTCTATACATTTGTGCTGCAAGCCATTGTTAAAGCCACACGTTAATGCATTTTGTTGGATGTTCATTGATTCGGAAGCGACGTGTTTTTTTTGCAGTCATACATTTTGGATGTGATCATTATTAATCTAGTACAGCTATTTATAGCACTATCTAAATATAAGTACGATGGCAAAGCATCGAATTAACCAGCATACAAAGCGCAACATTCATATATGACACATAAATAAACATGAATTGCAGCATTTCAGCTGATTTGATTTCATCATCAACATTGTTGTTTTTTTTGTTAAAAATCAGTGTCATAATAGTCTTATAAATAAACAACATATCAAATCATTACTACAAATAGGGATTTGATCAAGCATCAACTCTTTCGATACAATAAGAAATTGAGTACAAAAATAACTGTGAAATATGATCATTCCAAAAATACATATCGAACAATTCCTAACTGAATATTTGATGATTCCTATCAACCTGTGTACTTCTTCCAAAAATATTCTGAACATTTAAAAGCTAATACATCGAAGATATTTCTGAATTTGCATTTATCCCGCATTCAATTTGATTTTGATGACTCGAATTCTCTTCTTTGTGGTTGAAATCCAATCGGTTGGGGTTTGTCATTATACGGTTGAGGGTTGCATTGCTATTACATAAATATTTATCGTTTGTCCGGGCACTCCAGATGACAAGCGGACAAATCCGATCGCATGCTGCGATTGACGTGCTGCAAATACTTGATCGATTCGCGCCCGCCCCGCTGGCAATTAATGTCCCCATCGCACAATTGGTCCGCCTTTGCCAAAAATAGAATGTTGCATTGGCGCGTGGGCGAGAACCAGCTATTATCGCTCTGCAAAACGACCCACATTAATATCTCCACCCTGGACAATTCAATTATAGATACTCACGCATAGCATACACATCTGATGCATGTTACAAGCGGTTTCGAAGACGTTTCCGTACGTTCCAAACATCACAGCAACCTCTTTGCATGCTCGTTCGATCTTTTCGCATCCTATTTGCAAAAAAATCACAAATTATTAATCAAGCAATTAGGCAACTGTTAAGAAGTGCAGGTGTACAATGAATTGCCTACCATAAAATACATGTATTAAGTGTTGCCTATATATTTTAATGATTTGACATAATGTGAATATGTAATGTTTAATAATGTAATTTGTTACCTTTTTCCAAGGTGGCTTGCTCGATAAACTCCTTAGGCACCTTGTAATTCTGCTCGTTGCAATTTTCGTCATCAGCATGCGTGCATTTAATATTATTATCCTCATCGTCATCCTTCAATGAGTGATCATCATCAACAGCCTGCTTACGAGCAACAGCAACGCGCTTTTCCTGGACATACGACGCCTCGTTGGATTCCTCCCCGTCGTCAGCGGCGTCCCATTCGTTCTGGCGACGCTCCAGAGATTGTCGATACTCCCCGAGAGCCTTGCGCATCTTCTCCACGTTATAAGCAGTCGCCAGACGCGAAATTATGCTGTCTTTCACCACCTGCATCTCCTTCGAGTCAACTCCGTCGTGTGCGCCGGTAAATTTCAACGTGTCGTCGATGATCGCCTCCTCGATCGCCTTCAATTTCTCATCCAGACGCGTGATACCATTATCCGCATTCTTCGCATTCTTCCCGCTCGACGCCGTGGGCTCAGCATCGTGCTTATGGAAATTCCTCAGCGGATATTCGCTCGCGCGTTTCGCCGTCTCCGCGTTCGCATTGCGATAGCGCTCCATGAGCCATTCATTGTCGATTGACGTCGACTTCTTGCGGCGATCAATGCCGAAATAGTCGGACCAACTCACCGACTTCTTCTTCATCTGCAGGGGTTTCTCTTTGTCCCCCTGCACAGCTTGCGGTGTCGTATCGAGCGTGTTTTGTGTCGTTGCTTGCTCATCGCTCGTTTCCTTCACATTTTCCTTCTTCACGATGCTGGGTTTCTCAGTTTTGGTGAGAAGCGTGGGTTTCTTGGTGGAGGTTTTGTTCTCCTCGGGGTTGTCGGGTTTGGCTTGGTGTGCGGCGAATATTTCGTCTAATTCCTGCTCCACTTTCGGATCGGTATGCCCCATATGAGACTCATTCTCGTTGCCAGGTCGACTGCTTCGCTTCGTGACGGGGAAACGCTTCGTCACGGGATAAAAGGGCACTCGTCGCTCCACGTTCGACTTGTAGATGTAATCATTACCGTACGGGAGGTATGCTTCTGCATCTTCCAGGTTTGCATCGCTGCGTGCTGGATATGGATAGCGGGCTCGTTTGCGGAGCCCTATGCTGTTATAACCTAAACTGTTGTAGTTGTACCTTTTGTATTGTTTGTATGGATAGATGGGCTCCTCGTCTGCTGGATATCCCTCGAATTTCTCCAATAGATCGGCGTAATCATCTCGTTGCCTTGATTGATGCAGATCACTCAACGCGTGCAGCAATTTATTCTTGTCGCGTAATGTTTTGGCTTTCTCAGCGCGCTCACGAAACGATGATGTCGAACTGTCATCTTCTTGGTCGAGAAAATCAATTGATTGTTGATTATCTACATGAGAATATTACATATCATTAACAACATTACCAACTGATAAAAACCTATTAGTTTTTAAAGATTTTCCAATAACAATAACGTTTTGTTAGGCTACTCGATAACTTTACCGGCGTATAGGTGGTTGCATATAACGCAGTAACATAATGTGATTAAATTTTCAAAAGTAAATTGATCCAAGCCAATAAAATTTAATTATTTCTATTAAATTATAAGACTACGTTCAAAAAAATATAACTGGAATGTTTTTGTAAATGTCAGATTAACAAATCTATTAAATTCGTATATGCGGTTGCCTATAATGAAGTCCATAGTTGGAAACAAATGACGAACGGTTTGTTGTGATTGTCAGGTCAAACAAGTGAATGCAGTGAGAATGATGCGTGCATCGAAATGAAATTTGAGTTTGTTCCCGAAATAAATCCAAGTTTGTGTCGTGGTATTGTAATAATAAATCTAGAAGGTATTAAATATTGCATTTCTATATGAAATAGGCATTACCTAAATCTTCCGGCCAATAGCTAGCTGCATAATTGTCATAACCCCCATAAGAACGATAGGGTGGCAAATCAAGCGACCTTTGGCGACGATGCACCGCATTCAGAGCACTCTGCAGCGAATCCTGAGCTAGAGATGTGCCGATAATCAACAGAAGAACCCCGCACAGAAGGCTATAATCCTTCGGCATTATCGTACCTGCGTAATCACACTCACCTATTAAACCCACCTATCATAGCCCAACGTATCCAATAAGATACTCACGAGTGATGTGTTTTTAGGACCTGGAGGAGCGTGTTCCTCGACGTCGGAGGAAAGCAACCACTACGTGCGCTTGGATCCAACACGTCAGCCGGAGAGGATGCGATGCAATTCGGTGGGCGAACGCGACAATTGCGTCGATCCGATGGAAACGCACGCGTTTATATGACGCGCGGGGAGGCGCAGACGGCCGTAATCAGCCGTATGAGGACGTCGGCGCCGGCGTCGCGACGCCGCCAATTCACCAGCGCAAATCGATAGCAAACAGTACGAGCACGGGTCGAGACCGTCCTGTTGCTGCAGCTCCATCGACAACAATCGAGCCCCTAATCCGACAGCGCGAAAAAACGCGCATTCTTTGTTTGCGTGCGAAATGTGCACGCGATATTAACGACATGGAAAGTCAACAAGATGGCGGCGGGCGGCCAGAGAGCAACAATGCGAAAATAGCGAACGCATGAGATAATGAGCAAATATTTTAATAATTTAAGCAGATTGCGCTGTGGCTCATATAGAATTTGCATTCGAGATGCTTTTGCTATGAATCAGATCATCCAGGCTGGGTTGTTTGACACCTAATAATACGGTTTAGGTCATAGGACATTGTCTTTTTGTCTGATGGATAAAGCGAGAGATTTTGGTTGGAATTTATGTCAAGATCAGTTTCTGTTTATTGGGCCAAGTTGAATCTTTCACAATTTGTATTGATTGATGTGCAATTGGGCAATCGTTTTCATTTGAGCTTTTTGGGAGTTGTTTTTATAGGAAAGCCAAATGACTTATCTCTAGAAGGTCAATACCAAAGATCTATGGTCAATATCATAAAAAAGCTGCAGTCAATCGATTGGTGTAAAATTTCAAGTTGATTGATATGCAATTGGACAATCATTTCCATTGAAATTAGAAAAATCTAATGACTGCATTGTCTCCAGAAGTTCAATATCAAAGATTATTGATGAGAAAAGCTCATTTCTCCAATTTAAATCGTTCATTATGTCAAGGTCATTGCATTGTCAGATGTAGATAGTCAAATTGATTGATATGAAGTTTGACAAACACTCAATTGGAAATATGTATTCTGGAATTGTTTTTATGGCGAAACTAAATGACTAGGTCAATACTATAAATTTTTGGTTAATACCATAGAAAAGTTCGTTTCTTCAGTTAAAATCGTTCATTATGTCAATGTCATGTCAATTCGAAAATTTTCAAATTGATTGATATGCAATTTTGCTTCAATTTGAAATATTCTAACCAAATAACTGCAGTATCTCTAGAAAGTCAACACCAAAGATTTTTGTTATTATCATAGAAAAGCTTATTTGTCAAATTTATATCCTTCATTATGTCAATGTCATTGCATTATTAGATAGATCAATCGCTTCCTTTAGAAATATTCGGTAGTAGTTTTTATATGAAAACAAAAGTTTGATTATCTTCCGAAGGTTAATACCAATGATTTTTGGTCAATACCACAGAAAAGCTCATTTCTTCGGCATAAATCGTTTATTATTGCAATGTTATTGTATTGTTAGATATAATTCTCAAGTTGATTTGTATGCAATTGGGAAATCGCTTCAATTGGAAATCTTCGAAACTAGTTTTTACTTCCAGAAGGTCCAGTAGGTCAATACGATAGATCATTGATCAATACCATTGAAAAGTTCACTTATCCAATCTGAATCGTTCATTATATCTATGTCATTGTACTGCTAAATGTAAACACAAATTTAACTTTGGGAGAAATGATTCGGAGTGATATTTGCCTTGAGCAATTAAGTATTTTCGAAGAAGTGAATGATTCAATTTTGAAGCCCAGCCGGCAGTCACTAATGCAATGAGCTAATTGTCTTAACAACTCATAAATTAACGTTGTAATTGCATCGAATACACCATCACACGCCACGAACATTGTAAACCAAATCAACATTCGCATGAAAAGCTGCATTATCATGCACACAAGACCCAATACTTCTGGGGTTCAAATCAAGCAGTCTGCACCGCTCATAAAACCAAACGACCGAAGGCTCCCAGCAGATGATGCAGATGCATTATCCACGCTGCAGCAGCGCCTAATCACCCAACATGCACAAACAACAAATTACACGAAGCGCATGAAATGAGCAGCATGTTTGTCTCCCATTCATGCGGTCCGTTGATAAAGGAGATAACGCGCAGGCCGCCACCACATTACCAGCACGCACACAAAGGCGGCCCGCACAACTAGACCATTTCGTAGCGAATTATTATTCATCCATCATTCAACAACGTCGTTGTTGTCGCCGCCGCCGTCGAAGTCGGCTTTCGCATGTGTTGCGACTTATAAATCGTCGATTATCTCAGCGCGACGCTTCAGTAACGCGCGCCGCGCATCGCCGTGACGATAAGACGAATTCAGCCGCCCGCGCTGAAGTGTGTGCATCAGGATGCTGTACCAAGAATTGGAGCTGGCCGGTGGCAAGCGGCCGCCGACGACGACGGCGAAGCGCTGCACTTATCAGCTGGTTATCAATTGCGCCTTCCTGCTCGCTGTGGTCGGCCTCGTCGTCGGCTACGTGCACGTCTACGTCCAGCTGGAATCGATTCGCTGGCAGCTGAATGCGACGCATCAGCGCATCGATGAGCTGCAAGCGCAGCTCGAGAAGAACCGCCCCAACGCGAAACATGTGAGTCGATGCATGGAGGCAATTTGTAAACGATGTGAAGACCTGGGGGACGTTTCCGGTGCTTTCTATAGATCATTTACGCTCAATTGCCATGTTATAAACAACGATTGTGATGTCAGCACTTTCCAGCCGATTCAATCATGCTGGACGTATCAGTTTGTTTACTGAATAACTCATTATATAATCAACGACATCGTCTTGTATGAAATTCGATGTTGCAGCCCTCCATTTTGTTGATTTGTTGACGCATACATGGTTGCCTAAGGTATATTTCAAAAATCATCCATAAATCAATCTATAGAATTTCTAATTTACTAATTGGATTTACACAGAATGGAAAATTAATGACACAAAATGGAGGCTTTTATATCAATCAAATTATGTATACATGAAAACACTTTTCACGTCATTAACAAAAACAATTGAATTCCAGGGTGACATCGAATCAAACTATTACAACGATGACTATTTCAACGACGATTACTTCACCGAACTTTACTCCCGAATGAAACGGGAAATTGTTGCTGAAACCACTGATGGAGTACCAATTGAAACTCAACCGTACGCGGAGGTGAAACGACGCAATCAAACGAAGAAAGTGAAGTTGCATTCCGGAAGCAAACAGACATATCTCAATAGTCATCTTCCCCTTGGTGTTCCTGTCACTCAAGCGGGCTTCCACAGGTATGTTACACCCCATACGAAATACCTAATGAAATAACTGATGAAAGTGTCATTTTAGTCCTGCATGGCATCCGGATCAGAAAGCCGAACTAAAGTTGTATGACAATCTGGAAAAGTTCGTAACGACACCAAAACCAGTACAATCCCGTGCGTCTCGAGTGATGGTTACTCCAGACGATGAGGATGGGAACGTGGAGGCAAAACTGACGCCGAAATCGCTACCAACGAATGGCTATCAATTTGGATTTTATTCGAGTGACGAGCAACATGTTAGCACGCGTCGACGACGTCCGTTAAAGCAGCGTGTGGTGGAAAGCTTCGAGGATGAAGCTGTTGTTCCTGCGATCATCAAACCGACACGAAGAAATTTGCCGGCGGCGCATTTTAGTGGAGATACTTCCAAGTACGTTCTTGGTTATCATACCAATTACAAAGGTAATTATGTGTTATGTGACTTTCTTCTCTGGGATGTATAATGAGTTGCCTATGTTAAAATGTCAAATTCTATAAGAAAAAATATTTCTGCGGATTGTTTGTTGATTAATGGTAGTAGTTCGGGTTTAATTAAAAAAAAATGTAATATAGGCAACTCAGTATGCAAACACATAAATTTCTTAGATATTAATGTATGTTCTTTAAGGAAATGGACATATGAAACATTTAGACAAAACGTACGTTGATTGGACGCCCAGTGAATTCCTGAAAAAAACAAACTTTATGGATAATGCATTCGAATACAAACAAGGGGTGCTTTCAGTCCAGGAAAGCGGTTTGTATTTCGTTTATGCTCAGGTGAGATGAGCCCCAAAAGCCAATGCATCGCTTTTGTTGTCCGCTTATTGATTGAGCTTTATATTGTAGATTTACTATTTGGACGAGCACGACATGAACGGCTATCGAGTGTATCGCAACGACGAGAGCATTCTGCAATGCACGACAATGACGCATTCAACGAGCAGGATAACGAAAGGCAATACATGTTTCACGGCCGGCGTTGAATATTTGAGTGAAGGTGATCGAATAACGGTGCGAGACTTGTCGGACGAGAGGTACTCGTTGTTCGAGAAGGGTAAGAGCTTCTTTGGCGTCATGAAACTCAGCGATATTCGTATTAAATAGTCCTCATACATGACAATCAAAAAGGAACAAAGCGAAGCAATAATATTGTTTGGTAAACGTGCCAAATTCTCTAAATATTTATTTTTTTAATCATGTTAAGGACGAAATGGAAAGCGAACAATCAACGAATATATATTCAGTATTTTAGGCGTTAATTGATAAGAAGGATGATTAGAGGTTAGCTGTCAAAATATAAGTAGATGCCAAATGAGTGAATATGTGCCATGAATTTCGAATATTTATTAAAGACATTAATTAAGGAAGGTACAAGATGTCGACATTTCGTTATCCTGGATTTTCCGTCGTCTTCAATAAATTTCCAATGGCATGATTGATTGATAAGAACTAACGCTGGCATTTTGCAGGTAACCGGCGAAAAATTGGGTTAATTAATTAATAATTGAATTAGACACCAGGAGGCGTGGACGAGTCGACGCCCGCTAATGCCTTAAAGGATTACACTTCCTGTGTGTGATTAGGGCACGGCTTTGATGCGTGCAAGGCGTACGAAACAACAATACGGAAATAATTGCGCGTGCGCCATTCCAACCGCACACATGCAACCAGTATCACTACGTTGGCGTATTCCCTGTAGATGTCCCGACCCTCCTGAACCTTCGTCCTTGCCGACCGTACAACACGTTGCCCTCGGTTTTCGTGGAGTGGGGGCACGCGAGGCAGCAAGCAGTGGCCGCTTCCTCGCCGAGAAATTGTTGCTCGTTTGCACGGCCTGCGGCTGCTTCCTGGGCGCTAAGTGTGAAGGGTTGTCGGGTGTGCGTGCGCCCCCCATTCGTAGTGCACCGTCGTGCTCCTCGTTCCAGAGTCGTTTCAGTCGCGTCGTTTTGCTGTTGGCGGCTGGTCGACGCGCGCCGCCAACGCTTCTGGCTGCATATTTTTCGGTGTGCCGCGTGATGTGCATGGGTGGATGCGATCGATCGACATGCCCCACAATGTTTGCCCAATTTACGCCGACGTAAATTCGATCTGAGACTTCTGCCCAGGTACGTGAACAAGGCAACACATGCAAAGCCGCCCAATTAGAGACAACAAATTGAGACATGCACGGACGGAATTCGATTGCTGGTTGATTGCGTGCGTCGTAGCGGATTTCCCAGCATATTCCACTTTGTGTTCTGTTTATTCCTTCCGAATGACATTTAATTAATGAGCATTAAACATGTAGGGGTGGATATAGGTTAGATGGCAGAAAAAAGCCCACGGTAATACAGGAAACTGTTTTTTTCCATATGTTTTCATGCAATGTTGATAATTTTTATCGTTTATTAATGTATTGTTGATAACCTTTTTTATTTTTAGTCCGTGTTGGTGTACGTTAGTAAAATTTAATGGAAACATTCATGTTGCTCCAAATTACAGGAATCTGTAAGTGATGTCATTAGCATGAATTGCTACGAAATGAAAAGGCAAACAATCTTATTATTATTATTGATATTTGAGCTGCATTCCATCGACGATGTTCGCATGACATTCGAGTACCTCAAAGTACTTGTGATTCGTTTATCACGAGCGTCGATCGCGCTACTTAATTCGAACAAATTCAGCAGTCTCGCAGCGAATTCCTTGCTGACCGCATCGAACGTGACACTACACTAAACGATAGCATTTGTTTTTCTAGCAGAAGCGTCAACAATATGGTACCTGAATAAGCGAACCGGAAGTGGCACGCAGAGCAAGGACTGAACGAACGAATGAGTGATCTTCGTGTTCTCTACAAGCAAATCGGGCTGAACGCAATTTCGAGATGGCAACTGAACAAAAGGAGCACAATTACAGGTACCTATCACATCAAAATGTCGCTGTCACAAATGTCAAAATGTCAAGGTCACAAACGTCAGACATGTCAAAATTATAGGAGTCTTAAATAGTGTAAACGTCATTCATTTCGGTTTCAAAAACGGGACATCATATCATACAAACAATTCAGTGCATCAAATTCGAATCATGTGCTCATCGCCAACCATTTCAGACTCACTCTGCCCGTGCCCATGTACCACAGCGACTTCAACATCTGGAGCGTGCTGAAGAACTGCATCGGCAAGGAGCTCAGCAAGATCACCATGCCCGTCGTGTTCAACGAGCCGCTCAGCTTCCTGCAGCGCATGGCCGAGTACATGGAGTACTCGTACCTGCTGCGCCTCGCCGCCGATCAGCCGGACCCGGTGGCGCGCATGCAATACGTGGCCGGCTTCGCCGTGAGCGCCCTCGCGGCGAACTGGGAGCGGCTCGGCAAGCCGTTCAACCCCCTCCTCGGCGAGACGTACGAGCTGGAGCGCGGCGATTTCCGCATCGTCTGCGAACAGGTCAGCCACCATCCGCCCGTGTCGGCCTTCCACGCCGAGAGCGCCAACGACTGGGTCTTCCACGGATCGATTCATCCGAAGCTCAAGTTCTGGGGCAAGAGCGTCGAGATCTCGCCGAAGGGCGTCGTCACCGTCGAGTTCCCCAAGTGAGTAGCATCTCCATACACCATCTTCAATGCGGTCAACATCAAGATTTGACCTGGTGCATCTCACATGCACTTTGGGTTGCCTATCATTCATGTCATTATAGGCCACCCAAACAGCAAATTTTACTATTTTATCACTACATCCAGGTTTTTGCAGGTTGAATGAAGCGTACACATGGACGAACGTGCAATGCTGCGTGCATAACGTCATCGTCGGGAAGTTATGGATGGAACAATATGGTAGCATGGAAATCGTCAATCATTCTACAGGTCATAAGGCGAATTTAACGTTTAAATCCGCTGGTAATAACTCCAAGGACCTGCATCATGTTGAGGGTTACATATCTGATAAGAATAAGCGGCGTTTGCATTACATTTACGGGAAATGGACGGATTTCATTAAGAGCGTCGATTACGGTGCTTATGAGGAGTACGTGAAGGATGCTGGAGGGCACAAGGGAAAGAAGGATTGCGAGTCGAGGAGTAGCAAGAGCCCGAACGACTCCCCATCGCATACGTCGCGACGCGTGCTCCAAAAGTTGAATAGCCTCAAAGTTGGCCCATTTAAGTCGAATTCCATGCAGCAGGAAGTAAGTTTCGAAGTGATTTATCGATTGGATCAAATGGCTGAAAGCAATGATATTACGTTTTGCTTTCTAGAGTGTCGACGAGGCGAATCCGCCGGATATGCCCGATGGCGAAGTGCCCGTGAGCGATTCGTCCTTTCCCATTGACGTGCCAGGATCCATTGAAATCTGGCGCGTTAAACCACGCCCTTTGCAGAGTGCTGATGTAAGTTCCAAATTACACCCCAAAAATTCCAGTTTGTACATGAAAAATGATCCTTTTAATTGTTTATTGGGTTGCCTATTGTTGGTTATGTAGTATTGGTTGCCTAACATTGCCCAAACAATCGATCGGAATAAGTTGTTTGTTCGTTCGTAATTAATGACAAATCTCGCAATTCATACAACAATGTATGTTGCAGTACTATCAGTTTACCGAGTTCGCAATGTCGCTGAACGAACTCGAGCGCGGCATGAATGAAAACTTGTGCAAAACGGATTCGCGCTTCCGGCCCGACATCCGCAAGCTGGAGCAGGGCGATATCGACGGCGCGGCGATTGAAAAAACTCGCCTGGAGGAAAAGCAACGCGACGCGAGCAAGCATCGCAAGCACAAAAAGGGCGAACAATGGTCGCCGAGGTGGTTCCATCAAGGAGCGAATCCGGTAACGAAACAGGACGACTGGATATACAATGGCGACTATTGGACTCGTCCACCCGCGGAGGACGACGAGGATATCTTTTAATCAGGTGATTTCAACCATCTAGATATGAGCCGTCATTTTTAGGTCATGTAGAAACACTTCACACGAAACTAATTCATTCAAAATATACATACATTTTAAGTACAAACTAATGCATACTAGTCCTTGGTGGAACAACCCAACGCTATTATGACTACCTAACGACATAATACAAGAACCTACATGTGAAGCAGAACGCTTTCGATCGAAATTTAGAGCAATATATTAGCGAATCATTATCGACGATGCACGGCATCGACAAATAGTAGCGTCTACAAGTAATTACGATAATATCATTGTGCATAGGCAAGAAAATGTAGCGGAATTTAATGATATATTAGGATATACGTGTGCCAATTTCGGCACACCATGAAATGTGGATATTAAGAGGGCAGCCCTCGCTAGATGGCGCGCACGGAGGGCAATTTCATGCTGTGAATTCCTAGTACAAGCAAAAATTTGTTGATATTTTGTTGTTTGTCTCTATGCAAGTACGAAACGCATTCGTTTAGAAGACAGATATAACGTGTACATTACAGATGTAGAATGAAGAATCTATTTAGATTTCTACGAAATGTAAGATATATGATGCTTTCGATCATTTTTGTGATCCAAAACTCACGTGGAGATCTATTTTTTAACGTTTAGCATCTGCATGCTGAATGCAGAAGACAATGATACGAACACTTTTCCAACAATAATTTGCAAGGACTTACGAATTTGTTACGAAATCGAACTGGTTAGAACAGAGAGTAAGCGTACAACAACAAGTCAATATGATGGGGAACCAAAATTCTTAATTAATATTTACAAACGTTTACTTTTAATATAAATCATAGGAGACATGCATGATGCATACATGTGCAACTTAGTTGTTGCTGGAGAGTTACTGAGTACATAGAATTGACTCAAGGTGTTATAGTTGGTAATGATGTGGAGATATTCTATGATTGCATAGGATGCAATCATTCAAACATCACTAAACATGCTAGCTATAAGTTATTACATGCATTCATACTGCAGTATAATTGCTTATGCATGTAATGTGTAATGGAATTTCACTGAATGTCAAATAAATTAGTTACAGGAGTCAGGTAATAAGCACATTTGCCTCCAATTTGCTATGTATTTGATTCCAACCAATTCTGCAGCCATAAACAAATTTGTTCAATATTTGATTGCATCTCCTGCTCAGTGGTGCTCTGCAGTTCATGGACAATTTCATGGGCATATGAGTTTTGGGCTTCCTCCAAAATCGTCTGGAAAATTTCACATTGTATATTGTCTTCCAATTTCTTCCCGGTATATCCCCTGAAATAAACAACAATGCAATCATTCACATCCTATTTTATATCAGAAAAAGCCTTACCTGGCTGCTAATCTGTCATATAATGTTGTATTATCAGTTCGGAGTACAAAAACTATATCAAACCATCTCTCAGGAAAGAATTCGCAACTATGATAATCTACAATATTACCACCAGCTGACATTGCATCTTCCAGACCATCCATTAACTGAAATAGTTGATCAATTATGAAATTTATAACAAATTTAAAATGATTATTTTACCTTATCTTCATCTAAAACAGGGCATTTGTATTCTTCATCAAACTCCTCCAAACAGTTGTTTTCAATAGCTACTTTTGAGATATCCACCCACTGCATTCCCGTGATTTCGGCCAATTTACGGCATAACATTGATTTTCCAACACCTGGTGTACCAGTTACCAGGATATTTGGCTTTGAACGATGCGTACCATTCTGCATTTTAAATCAATTTAAATTTAGTTTATGTTCAGATTTGAAGGCACATGAAAATATTCGAAAGTGAGGTTAGAAATCCAATGCACATGCAAACACATGTAAAAGATTGAAGTCGTGTTTGGAGCTTTCTCATTTAACCACTTGGGCGCTGTAAACACTACGGATAATACGTGGCAAATCAATATTTCAACGAATTAAGTATTAAATTCTAATTAGAATATCAAAAATGAATACATAAACGATATTACATCAAATAGCACTTACATAATGAAGGATTTTTCATAAATTTCGTAAAATTGATTAAGGTTCGTACATAGTGTTACCTGCTCAGTCATAGATGTCGACACAGGTTCTGCAAATTTGTTGAAAATTTTCTTTTTTTTTTCATAAAATTGACAATAATTAATAACAAATTAAGTATAATACTTAAGTAAAGAATGTGAGTAGGCAAATTGGTTCAGTATTTTGTACTTTGGTTAATTTTACAGGGAAATTCCTTTCACTTCGTGTGACAGCTTCGCCAACGACAAGTCATCTTCTGCAGCACGACGATCACGACGTCGACATGGAGTTTCCAGCCGCTAAACGCGCTTCTGCGTCCGCCGTGGTGCTCGTTGCCGACGAGGCTCGCTGATTGTGTGCGTGCACGAACGCCTGCAAGTGTCCGGGCAGGCCGCAGCAGCAATTGGATTCGTGAAGCGCGGAGTGTGTTGGCGAGTCGCGGACTGTATTATCAACTTGTGACATGACACCGGCGGTAATCGTTCCGCGTTTGCAGTTGGAATTGGCAGTGCGAGTGAGAGCCGATTGAGGAGCGGTGCGAGCGTGCAGTGCAGTGTCCCGGTAGCAGCCAGCGAGAATCGCTCCCGCATCCGTCATCAAATCGCTGTTTTGTGTGCGCCGAGTGTGGATCCAGCACGCGAGAGCCGGCGAGCCCCCAATCTCCTAGTGGAATTCCTTCGACGTCGGGGCACGTAGACCGCCGTGCGCGGCGCGCTTGGTGCAAAAGGTCGAAGTTGAGCGCAGTCGGGAAGAGCGCCAAGAGGAGTCCGATCAGGTAGCGATACCGAGAGCCGCGCCAGAGTATTTTCGTCCCGCAAATCAACGAGCCAGAGAGATGAGCTGTGTGCGCGGCTCGCTGTTTGGGGGGAGGGTCACCTTTGGTTTCAATTTGTTGGGATAAACATAGCCCGTCCATTCCGCCTATTGAGGTCACACAGCCTTCATGTTTCTAGCTGACTTCTGTTCTTTCTGCTGCAGGGGTGTTTGCCTGGTGTCCTGATTGATCTGGGAGGAAGTGCTCGCACAGCTTCAAGATGCCAGCAGTTCGTGGTGATGGCATGCGAGGCCTGGCTGTCTTCATATCAGACATCAGGAATTGTGAGACCATATACAAGTGTAGTGCATTGCAACTCATTTAATCAACTTCATTTTGTAGGCAAGAGCAAAGAGGCGGAGATCAAACGCATCAATAAGGAATTGGCCAACATTCGAGGGAAGTTCAAAGGGGACAAGACCCTTGATGGCTACCAGAAGAAGAAGTATGTGTGCAAACTTCTGTTCATCTTCCTGCTGGGGCACGACATCGATTTCGGGCATATGGAGGCAGTCAATCTGCTATCTTCCAACAAGTACTCAGAGAAGCAGATTGTATGTGTGCAGTGTGCACAAGACGAATGGGTGCTGATCTTATCATACTGATTTGCAGGGTTATCTCTTCATATCTGTGCTAGTCAACACAAACAGTGAACTCATCAAGCTCATCATACAGAGCATTAAGAACGATTTGGCGTCGCGGAATCCCATCCACGTCAACCTGGCGCTCCAATGTATTGCCAATATTGGGAGTCGCGAGATGGCGGAGGCGTTCGGCACCGAAATCCCCAAGCTGCTCGTATCCGGAGACACCATGGATGTCGTCAAGCAGAGCGCCGCTCTTTGTTTGCTCCGTCTTTTCCGCACCTCGCAGGAGATCATCCCCGGCGGTGAATGGACCTCGCGCATCATCCACCTGCTCAACGATCAGCATATGGGCGTCGTCACGGCCGCCACCAGCCTCATCGACGCGCTAGTCAAGAAGAATCCCGAGGAGTACAAGGGGTGTGTTTCCCTGGCGGTTTCACGCTTGAGTAGGGTAAGATTTCATTCAAGCTCCTAACCTCTAAAGTCATTACAAATATTTCATTTTCCATTGCAGATTGTGACTGCCAATTACACTGATTTGCAAGATTATACTTATTATTTCGTGCCAGCGCCATGGCTCTCCGTGAAATTGCTACGATTACTGCAAAATTACACACCACCAGGTAATTAATCCAAAAATTAATAATGTAGGCAACTCATCATACATCAACTCATTTTTTTGAGACTTTGATAAATTTCGCAATTTCTTGAACTTATGCAACTTGTTTAACTTGTATTACAGCTGAAGATCCGGGCGTCAGAGGTAGACTGAACGAATGCCTTGAAACTATTTTGAATAAAGCTCAAGAGCCACCCAAATCAAAAAAAGTGCAGCATTCGAACGCCAAGAACGCCGTCTTATTTGAAGCCATCAGTCTGATAATACACAACGACAGGTAATCTACGAAATGGAGGGGGTAATCTTATTGGATGTTTGATTGAAATTTGATCGATTTCAGTGAGCCTGGACTTTTGGTAAGGGCATGCAACCAACTCGGGCAGTTCTTGAGCAACCGCGAGACGAATCTGCGCTATTTGGCGCTGGAGTCGATGTGCCATCTCGCCACCTCGGAGTTCTCGCACGAGGCGGTCAAGAAGCACCAGGAGGTCGTCATCCTCTCGATGAAGATGGAGAAGGACGTGTCGGTGCGTCAGCAGGCCGTTGACCTGCTATACGCCATGTGCGACAAGAGCAACGCCGAGGAGATCGTCCAGGAGATGCTGAACTACCTGGAAACTGCCGACTACTCCATCCGCGAGGAGATGGTCCTCAAGGTGGCCATCTTGGCCGAGAAGTACGCCACGGACTACACATGGTATGTGGACGTCATCCTCAACCTCATCCGCATCGCGGGCGACTACGTCAGCGAAGAGGTCTGGTATCGCGTCATTCAGATCGTCATCAATCGGGATGAGGTGCAAGGATATGCAGCAAAAACCGTATTTGAGGTTAGTAAATGATTACGCATCAACAAAATGGCCGACATTGACGTCATCTTTTGTCAAAATGAATCCCTAAAATTTGATTGCGCATCAACAAAATGGCCGACATTGACGTCACCTGTTGTCAAAAGTTTTGAGGTTATATTTGAGCAATGCAATCAGTCTTTACAAAATGATGCTTAGATTGATGGTGTTAATGATTATTTTGCGTTTTGTATAGGCTTTGCAAGCACCTGCTTGCCATGAAAACATGGTGAAAGTGGGCGGATACATCCTCGGCGAATTCGGCAATTTGATCGCCGGTGATCATCGCTCCTCGCCGTCCGTGCAATTCCAACTACTGCACTCCAAGTACCATCTCTGTTCGCCGATGACGCGCGCCCTACTCCTTTCTACATACATAAAATTCATCAATCTCTTCCCCGAGATTCGCACCCAGGTGCAGGAAGTCTTCAGACAGCACAGTAATCTGCGCTCAGCGGATGCCGAGCTGCAGCAACGCGCGTCCGAATATCTCCAGCTGAGCATCATCGCCACGTCGGATGTCCTGGCGACGGTCCTTGAGGAGATGCCCGCGTTCCCCGAGCGTGAAAGCTCCATTCTCGCGGTACTCAAGAAGAAGAAACCAGGTCGCGTGCCTGAGAACGACATCAAAGAGAGCAAGAGCCCCACGCCGGCCACGACTAACCATACCAACGAAGTGAATAATTCAAAGTAAGCTACAATTTATCATTTTCATAATCAATTTGCAAAATTCTGCTAGTTTAACATAGGCAACCCAGAATACACCATGACATCTATATTCATACATTCCAACTAGATGTCATTTTGCCAAAACTGAATAGCAAACATTAATTGTTAATTATTTTAGTAATGCCGTTTCCGGAGATCTACTAGGCTTATCAACACCACCGACATCCGCACCGGGTAACACCGGCGTGCTTTTGGACGTCCTCGGGGATATCTACAGCGGCAACAAGACGAACAATACGAACGCGTCGAACAACCAGCACAACCCGAAAAAGTTCGTGTGCAAAAACAATGGCGTCCTGTTCGAGAACGATCTGATACAGATCGGCGTCAAGAGCGAGTTCAGGCAGAATCTCGGCCGGCTCGGCCTCTTCTACGGCAACAAGACGACGATGCCGCTGCAGAACTTCGTGCCGAGCCTTTTGTGGAATGACGAACAGTCCGCCAAACTGAGTATACAGATGAAGCCGGTTGAGCCGACGCTGGAAGCAGGCGCACAAATCCAACAGATGCTAAATGCCGAATGCATTGACGATTACACTGGTAACATAATTATTATACAGGTGATTTTTCGTATAATTCAATTGCACGTTCGATTTGCAGACTCTCCAAGTATGGTCATTTCGTTTACGTACAATAATATGCCACAGAAGATTACTCTCAAGCTTCCACTCACCATAAACAAGTTCTTCGAGCCGACCGTCATGAATGGCGAATCGTTCTTCGCTAGATGGAAAAATCTCGGCAGGTAAACGTTCATTTTTCAATACATTCCATGTTTGTTATGCAAAACATTCATTTGTTTTCGACACTCATGAAATGTTAATGTTTGTTTCGTGGTGTTTAACATATTTTCAGGTTGTTTACACTTCGTGGTTGAAATATTATTGAAATACCACGAATTTCGCTACATTTCACGCTCGTATAACATTTCTGATTTGTTATGTTATGGCAACTATGTTGAACTATAGGCAACCAACGTAACATCACAATTCGAATGTCAGTGTAAAAATCAACCTCAAAATGGCGTCTATTTTATAGTACCAACCAGCAGCGATCTCAGAAGATTTTCAAAGCATCGTCGCCGATGGACTTGCCGGCAGCGCAGACGAAGATCTCCGGGTTCGGTATGCAACTGCTCGATGGAATCGACCCGAACCCCGACAATTTTGTGTGCGCTGGTATCATTCACATGCGCAGCCAGCAAGTGGGTTGCCTTCTGCGTTTGGAACCAAATAAAAACGCTCAGGTACGTTGAGTCGATTGCTTTAATTAATTCGTAATTTCAATGATAACTAATTCGCAATGCATTTTGTAGATGTATCGACTGACAGTGCGTTCGAGCAAAGAGACGGTATCAGTGGAGGTATGCGAATTGTTGGCGGATCAATTTTAGACGCATTTTGAAACGGACGGAGGGCACACACGTGTGGTTCATACGAAGAAGAAGATAAAAACAAGTAAATATAAATATATTTCGAATATACATATATAAATATATACATATAAAATATATATTAGCGAAGAGTACGAAGATACGATAAACAACTAGGAAGAATACGAATGAAACGTTGAAGGAAAGTTAGGTTGGAGGCGCTGATAGAACTTTCTAGATCGAATGTTAGTAGATGAGGAAGGACTTGCCGCAAGCGTCTAGACAAATTTGATGTAAACAGCGTTTTATTTTGCGATTTGAAACACACCCATTCACACTTGCGCACATGCGGAAGGTAAATTATTGGGTAAATGTAGCGAAACCAGTGAAAATCCGCCTTGTTCGAAATGTGTCACCGAGGAAATTATATGCAAAACCAAAGAGATGTAATGTTAAAACATGAAACGACGAACCGTTTGTTTTGGCGAACCCTCCAAATATGAATATACTCTCTATCTCTTCGTTAACGTTAGGATAATACCGAATTTGATCAAGAATGCATTCCAAATCAATCAATTAATTTAACGCATATGATTGTTATACATGAGATATACCACATATAATTTACTTATTTTCTTATTAGACGAATTATTTAAATGCAATCACCGATTGCAGATGATGCGCGTAGGAAGCGGAAATACGAAAGAGAAGGTATAATATTTGATAAACGAACAAAGAACACGAGTAGATGCAATGCGCACTTGCCAGTCGATTACGATTTGCCCTCCATGTTTGGAAGTCGCATTTGCGCCCATTGCGACCGTGGCAGACACTGCTTTTTTTATTATTGTTAGCTTAACAATACACGATAATATATACGAGATAGCAAACGATACAAATGAAACTAAGATGAAGACCAAGACAATATTTTAGCTTTGATGTTGAAGCTGATTCATGATGATGATAAAGATGATAATGAACAAATACTAATGCTGAATTGATGTTAATAATTGTATGTTGTCCACATTGAATGTGAGCATGCAATGCGTGCGTAAAAACTAAGTTGTAAGCTATTGTTCAGTGTCGTAGAGCAACCAATTTCCAAATCAGTTTGCATCGTCCTGGCGGCCATTTTTTCTTCTCTCGACACTCATTGGATGCGTTCCAGCCATAGTATACATCATATGAGTATTTCTTGTGCTGATTGTTTTCCTCTCGTGCTACACGTAATTAGCATTAAACATGATGATGTACATACATGTTTCGAACCTAACGCACCCGCTCGTTAACGTTGTACGTGTGTGTGTGTGTGTCTTTTAACCACCCACCCAATTGTATAAATGTAATTGAATACTCGAAGATGCCGCACCGAAGAATTCTCTGATAACGCGGCGCAATCGATGACGTGGGGTGCGCATCGCAGAAGAATGCAAGAAATACTCATCATCGAGTCCTATTAGCAGACACTTCGCATGCAAAATGACATATTAGATACATATTTGAGGAGTTACTGAGATGTTAAAGTTTAAGCTTAAAACACACCGACACACATTCACACCACTTTTGATGTACACCCGCCCACCACTCCCCTTATATATATACATATAAAATATACATATAGTTACAGTTCTGTTAATATGTTATACATACGATACGAGATAAGAGCTCATCAGTTATCAGTGCATTCCTGTAATAAGAAATACTACTAATTAACTAGAAATGTACAATACAAATAATATATACATGCATATATATATATATATATTTATGATGCTCGGCGATTGATTGAGAGCGCGCTTCGTTTGTAAAATCGCATCTTATGTAATTTCGCTGTAATGATTGCATTTGATAAGCAAAAATGCGGATTGTGCAATGCGAATGCAATGAATCATGAATCACACAGCGTTAATTCAATGCAAACTCGTGTGAGAATCGCACGTAACGTCGACGACAGTTGCGCGTTGCTTACCGACCGGTTTAATAGAAAATTAAAGGCACGAGTGCGCGCGCGCAATATGCTTAAGCAATTGTAGTCGCGGCTCAAGATGAAATTCCGCGCATTCTTGTGTCGCTTACGCCTCTGATTCACGCGTTAACTATTCCGTGATGCGCACTTGTTTCACCATTGACATGTCGTGCAATTAGCACATATTTCATCGTAGTGTCGCCTCGTTTCGTTGTTAAATTGTTATGTTTAATGCGGTAAAAGGGTACGCACTGATTTTTTCATTAATTTGCGTTCGGTACCAGTAACGCACAAAAGTAGAGACATCTAATGACGTCGCAATTACCGGTTTGGCTTGGTGTACATTTTATGGCAATTATTGTTCCGACTTGTTTGGCTGCAAACAAATGCCGTTCGTTTTTAACGATTTTGAAGCAAAATTGGGTTTCATGCTTGAATGCACATTATTTGAGGGGCATTTGGTCGAAACATCTGCCTATCTATCAAATTTAATTGATTATGTGCCGTATGGAATTTTTTGTTGTCAAGTTGGCGGTGAAAAACGAATTTAGACCGGAAATGTCATACATTATTATTAGATTATTGAGGAAATATGCAAAAAGTTAAAAAAACATTACATTTACTTTAGGCAACCAAAATGACAGTATGCGCAACAATACAAACAAATTTTTCTAGTCCAAATAATAATTATATTAATGCAACTGTTATGTTATTGAAAAAATGTAAGATATGAAATTCCAATTGGCGCATCAATAATGAAAACAAAAAGTTTTCTTATAAAAATTAAATGTTTACAATTAAAATATACATAGGCAGAAGTTCGAGCGAAAGTGCAACATTGGTTGCCTACCATAAACACATTCCAATGTTTGTATTGTTGGTACAAATGTCATAATTAAGTTAACTGATCGTTAATTATTGCTCCAGTTTAAATTAGTGCATAATTACAACTCAAATTACATCATATAATAACAAATTGTATCCATATCTGGTAAATTCAAAGTTGTCCAATTTAAAATCTAATCAGATTGATAACGTTTTTTGCAGAATCATCACAAATGATGCAATGTAAATCCAAAAATCCAGTTCAAACGCAGACTGTACGAACTTCACACAAAGAACCCGTCAAGATCTTATCTCCAAGTGAATGCAGTTGCACCCAACGAAATTTGGCTGCGCTTGCTGTGAAACTCGCATCGTGTTTATGACCGTTCTCACAAGAGGCAGGTGCATCACCAACAGTTTTTGCTGCATGCGGAAGTGGAAGAGGCCCAAACAACACCGGTTTCACTGCCGGACGAAGAACGAATACTTGCAGGAAGGGAAAGACCCCAAATTGTATGGTACCCGAAAACGTAGAAACGTGGAGATGTGAAGAACCAAAGGGCCCAATGCTCTTAGTTTAAAGATGAGGTGGAAGATCCAACTGAGGAGTTATCCCATCAGATCCATGGGCCGTTGTTCTTGCATTCGCGTTTGTAGAACGGCGTGGACCTTTTCCACAATCATAATCATCATCAGCGGTGCGCGCGCGGAGCCCATTTGCTACCTGCTGGGGCTTCCCCTCCAACGAGCGCGACGATGACGAAACGAATACCTACCTCGAGCCGCGACAACGCGCCGCGCACACACCTCAAGTTGCCTGTTGCGGTTGGATCCGTTGGGTCGCTCGCGTTGCGTTGTGCGCCCGCCGTCCACGAAAGAACGACCCAGCAGCCGGCCAGCAACCATCCGACGACAACCGCTTTCTTCTCGGCCGCCGCACTGCGTCGAGTTCCCCAACAAAACGCGCTCCGTGCTCGGATAGTTCGGTACGTTTTCTTCGAGCTTCCGACTTTTTAACAGCATCTCCAACGCAGGTATACCAACAAAACGCAGTGAGTGGACCGTCTGGAACGGAAAATTGACGCCAGCATCATAACCCAAAGAGAAACAAGTGCTCCGAGCTAGAAAACGTGATCGTTACCCGTCGTTGTTATCTCCTGTTGATTCACGAATTAATGGCGCGCGCCGAAGAGATGCTATTATGTAAAAACGTTCGTGTTTACATTCAAGGCTGAGCGAACGAGTGGCACATTTGCATCCGGACGCGTTGTTTTCGTTGGCGTCGCACGCAGCAGCTACGCATGAAGAACGGTTAGATGCATTGACAACGGGCAGGAAGAGAGGAAATTCTTCGACATCTTCGAGTGCACCAGCCTCCGAACGGCTCCACGCAGCAAGCAAACAAATGCACGCTGCGCGCGCGCTGAGTTCAACGACAAAATGCCTCGACGTCGCTGCAGCCGAAGACGTTAATTGCTTTCCGATCACTGTGCAGCGAACCGCCGTCCAAGAGTTTATTATTAATGCCGGATGATTTCACAATCGCAATCCAAGTAAGTCATATCATCATAAGGGCTGCAACCAAATATGCATGTTGATTGTTCCCATCTCAAACTTGATAATCAATTGAAATCCCCGATAACCACTACTTACTTTTTGTAGATAAGATATTTTTAGACGTCTGTTGATTCTGTACGCGTAATACAAACGCTCGGAGAAAAACAAACGCCGAAATGGAAGCATACGAATTGAAAACGCATCATCAAGCTCCATCGAGTGAGAGACTCGTTGCGTCCCATTGCATGATTGGCTCATGTGTGGTCACGAAGAGTGAAAATCCAAGAAGCAAGAAAACGTGTATCAATCCGAAGAGTAAACGTCAACGAAATTAGGTAAAGACTGCATTTGAGAAAGGAATTACCTTCGAACTTGTTTGCATTTGCTATCCATCTTTATCGCGAAGATGGGCATCTTCATTTTATTTCACTCACGAGAGATGAACCTGCAAGCCAGAAAGTGAATTACAGTTAGTAATCATAGAATCGCTAGGAATATTTACGAGTTCACATGATTATCATTAATCGACGCGATTTAAAAGGCCTGCTACATTTTTACGATCGCATTTTACAACCTAAAATGGCGGAATTACATTTTCCGCTTCGCTGATTCATGAATTATTGAACTCGTTACACGAACAAAACAAATAATTGCCGAAATTAACTCCCATCATCGCATCAATTCCGTGGAGATGGATCTAATATGATCAATGATCAGTTCCAAAATTAAATTTTCCATGAATTGCGAAATTGTATGCTGCGTGTGCACTTGATGAATGGTTGAATGATCCGAACTTTATGATCGTTCGAGCGTTCGAAATGTGAGAGATTTGTTTGCATTGCATCACAGCGAGTCGAGATTTTCCCAATTCCACAAACAATGCGCTATTTTTTCATTTCATCTGCCTGCATCGCATTCGATTGCGATTGCATTGTGCGCGCGTTTTGTGTGTCAGTCAGCTGCCGCAATTCCAACCGTTTCAGTTATGATAGTTGAGTGATAGTTGCGATTTGCATAAATGGGTCAGCCGGCAAAAATATTGTTTCAAGGTCGCCTAAATTTACATGCAAGTTCATTCCTTTGGCACGCATCGCGTTTATTTTCGCACACGTGACCTTATTTCGGCGTATTTTTTTCCTTTTTTCAATTCATTGCGTTGATGCAGTTGCTATTTCAGTCACGGGTGCACTCGATAAACATCCAATGCTTAGAAAATCAGGCGTTTTGTGATGCGATTGACTTACAGTTAGCTGCTCGATGAACGCTTCGAATTTTATTGGATTTGTATGCGCGTTCAAACGCGAATGACGCTGTTGATTTTTCCAATTTGAAGATATATTCAACCGCAGCGCTAATCGGCTCGAACAATTTTGAGTCATGAGCGAACGTGCACACCTTTGCAGCATTGTCTCTCCCCCGAAATGATTGATATTCATTGTGCGCGCCTTCTTTTCAATGTAGACACGTTTGACCCAATGCTTGGATGCGGTGTGTACAGCGTGTAACTTGACTCAGATTGCATTGCGGCGCATACGAAATGAGAGAAAAACGTCGATAAAACGTGCTTCCAAGTCGAAACACATCAGTGTGAATCAACCGCAAACGTTGGAGAAACCCGACAAATCTAGGAAATTCCTCATGAATTCATTACGATGATGATCCCATCAAAATTTCATATTGGCATCGTTGAAATCATGAATGTCAGTTTGAAACAATTGAAATATTAAACAGGAAATGCGCGAATAGTGATTTTGGCCCAGCAGCCAATAGGAAGCGTTCATTTCAAATTTACCGCGCTTTCCGCAGGGTGTCGCTCGCTACCACGCACACGAAATATGCGGCCATTTTGAGAACAACGCGCCCTTCAAGATGAATAATTGCGTGCTCATAATTTCCTGCATTGAAATACGACGGCCGCACGCGAAATTGCGATGTAAATAATCGACGGTGATGTTGTTCGTGCTCGACGAGAATGTTGGTGGTTATTGGAATTTAGTGCGCCGACGCGATAACCTCGGAAGTAACCGGCGCAAACAGCAAACAAGGGCGCAATCGTCCAAGCGGGCGGCTAGTAAATACGACGAGCGAATCGACTCGCGGCGGTCCGAAGCAATTAAACGCCGAAACGTTATCGCCAATGTAATATATCGCGATTAGAATAAAACACACTCCACGTGCGTGCCCCATGTGAGTGAACGCTGCCCCCACGTTTCTCGACCGGAGTGTGGAGTTATTGCGCGCCGTGCGGGATCTATGTCAGGAAGGGAATCGACGTGGAGCGCGCACACCTAAAACCCGACGCACTGCCAATGCCATTGTGACCTACATCAATGTATTGTGCGACTGTGGCCGCTGCCGGTGCAGCACCGACGAATTCCAATTGCAACCAGCAGCATGCGGCCGGCCGAAGCCGTTGCACCGGTGCGAACAGGCGCCTTTCACGCGATCGCGCGAATGATCACCATCACCAGCAGCAACAGCAGGCCGGGAAACGTGTAGCCGCTGCAGCACCGCAGCCGCAGCGCCAATGCGATCAGCATTAATTAATAATTCACTCGCCGGAGACGCATGCACAGCCAGCGAGCGTCGAGCATGTTCTCCTGCCTGTACAACTTGTGGGATTGGTAAATAGCCGCCGCGACTTGAAAGCATTCAATGATGCTGCAAATGCACTTTCTATCCATTCGTCGCCATTGCGCCCGATTGCATTTGTTTGTCGACACGTGTACTGACGCGTTGTATTTCTTTGCAGGCTGGATCCCACAAGGATGGAGAACAAGAAAGCATCCCTTCATAACGCATCCGCGCTGCCAACTGGCGCGAACGAAATGGACGCAATGCCCAACCATCATCACCAACAGCACCAGCCACCGCAGTACGTGCGCTACGTGCCGCAGAGCCTCAAGCTGCCGATCACCACCTCGAGCCACCTGGGGCACAACCACCAGGTGCAGCAGCAGCAGCAGCGGCAGTCGCCGATGATCCACCAGCATATGCATCCATCATATCAGCTAACGCACAAGCAGTCGTATACTTCCCCCAATATCCACACCAACCCCCTGCATATACACTACAATAATCAATACATCTATCAGCAAAACAAATGGAAACAGCAACAACAGCAAGTTCGGAGCAATCAGCCGCCTCCGCCGGCGTATCCGTCGCCTGGTGTGTCGATGTCGCTGGTGCAGAGCGCACCACAGCCATGGACGCCGCAGCAGAACCACCATCTCATCTACCAGAATCAACAGCAGAGCATGGCCGTGACGACGACGACGTCGTCGGAGTCGAGCACGCCGTGCACGCCGATGACAACGACGGCGACCTCGTCGACGACGACGACGCCGGTGCATAGTCGGGCGCGTGGCGGCGAGCTGGGGAGGAAGACGGCGTCGTCGACGGGCACGCCGACGCAGCTGCGCTCGCCGGCGGCGAAGCGGCCGACCAACGCGCCCGTCACGCTACAAGGCTGGCTGCACAAGCAAGGCTCCGACGGGCTGATGCTCTGGAAGAAGCGCTGGTTCGTGCTCTGCGAGTACGTTCTCTTCTATTACAAAGGTATCTAATTACGCGGTGCGTTCGCAATGCGCGACCGATGGATGAGATTGACGTGGTAACTTGATCTCGGCCGCTTCGGCGGTGATGTGTTTGCAGGCTCCGAGGAGGAGAAGCTGCTCGGATCCATTCTGCTCCCATCGTATAAGGTCTCGTTGTGCGGGCCCGACGATCGCGTCAATCGCAAGTACGCGTTCAAGTGCGAGCACACCAATATGCGCACCTATGTCCTCGCCGCGGATTCGCACGAATTGATGATGCAATGGGTGCGCGTGCTCAATCTCGCCTGTCTTCTGCAGTCCAACACGTAAGTTCGTTCTGCACGCATTTTCATTTAATCCCTCGGGTATAACGCAAGGCAATTATGGTTATACCATGGTTATACCAATACAGCCAACAGACGGGAACGATAGAGTTTTTAAATATTGTCATCAGGCACTAGATACCACTGGTATAAAGCGAATGCAAATTTTATGATTTGAATTAGGATTTTTTGAATTAGGGGACATATTTATGTGAAAAATACGGTATTACGAATGGATAGATTCCCAAAGGTATATTGCTCTACCTAGAGTAAAATTATAGTAGGCAACCAACACAACTTCAAGCTCTCGTGGGATTTAATAGTTCTAATTATACAGCATTTGATAGACATTTCGATTTGTGGTTAACTATTTCGTCGTATAGCAACTAACAAAAAGTCACTTTTGAAATAGTTTCCAAAGAGATTTGACACTTGATTTGTAATGACACATTTTTCTTTCATGTCTCCATGAATTTCCAAGACTGATGGACATATAGATTTTAGGTTAACTCTTGGTATGCGTTGACACATTTCATTTTTATATCCAGATGAATTTTCAAGTTTTAGGTTTCTCAGTTAACATGCTTTTAATGTTTTTGTATAGAAAAATATCGTTTTCTCGAATTCACTGTATGTCCAATTGAATCTTCGAGTATTCAAGTATCGTTCCTGGATAGTGTCACCTGAATGTTCCTTGCGCTGGTGGGGGTTGTTTTGGCACCAGACACCAGAGTTCAGGAACACTACTCATGCTAACACGCCAATTAAGAAAATGGCGACTAAACATTTTTAATGAATTGATATTTAGTGTTGTAATAGGTGGTATAAAAAATAGGGAATTGTTTGACTTTTTCGTGAGAACAATCATTGTCTCCGGATCGCAACTTTAAACCCTAGAAACTTGATTCATTTGTAGAGAATTTATTTCAAGATATCAACATGATTGGTATGTTTTCTCACAGTGTAATTTCAATCGATCCAAACGAAGACCTACAACATTCGCTTATTTTTAATTATAATTATTTTTTGTAACTCGCTAATCCGCTTACAGGGAACCGGACACCACGCCAACCACGAACCATCAGAGCACGTCAACGTATAACGAGAATGCGGATTACAACGCAACGCATCACACGCCATCACACCAACAACAACAACAACAGCAGCAGCAACACCACCATCACCAGCTGCAACCGCTCCGGCTGCCCTTGCACGCGCACTCGTCGAGCAACACGACGGACTTCAGTAATCCCAGCCAGGACACCAGCCAGTACAACCAGCCATTATATGCAAATGCGCCGCCGAAGCCGCGCCGGCTCAACGACACCGGCTACTCCTCGCCGAGCCCCGAAGCCATGGACATCTACAACGAACCCAAATACGTCACGCTGCAACCGCCCTCGTACATGCTGCCCATGTCGAAATCCAACAGCGTGTACAGCAACAACCAGGAGTACAAAGACTTCCGCGACTTCAGCGACTTCAAAGAATACACACCTGAATACCACCCCGTGCAGAGCATCAGCGTACAAAACACAGAGCGCCGTACACCGGACACGTACGGACGCTCGAAGTCGCACCTGGTGAACGGCCGGCATCCTCTGGACTACGAGGACGTCTACGCCGAACAGTACATGTACAAACGCCCGCTCAGTCCGCTCGCGTACGACAAATCGATCGCCTTGGCGACGCCGATCCAGCGCACATACAATCCGCTGGTGGTGGCCACACGCGACGTGGAGATGACGCCCACAGTCGCCGCGCACAAGTCGCCCAACTCGATTCCTCGCCCTCACAGCGCGGACTTCCTCGAGTACGACGCTAATCATCGCCAGCAGCAGGTGAGACCGCAGCCAGCGCGTCCCAAGTCCAGTCTGGACATCAATCGCACGAGTGATAACTACTTCTACTCGGAGGAGCGGTACGCGGAGAAGATGCGCAAGAGTGCGCAGTACCTGAGCAAGATGCCTGGGAAGTATGTGTCGCCGTCGACAACGACGCGGCACATCGAGATGGATAACACGTTTCCGTTGATGCGGAGTAGCACAGCGCAGCCATTACACTATAATGCGCCTATGGATTATGCGTCTATGCGCGGCAAGGAGAATCAAGCGCAACCGACGAGGTGTCGCAGCGTGCTCAGCGAGGGCTCCATTTCCAAAGAGCTCGAGGTCGAATTATGCAGTACACCGCAGTATATTAAGGATCCATTGGGTGGGATGCATTCGGATAGCATGTATCGGGCTGATCTTCGGGATTATGATCCGTTTACGAGGAGTGCAAGTGCTCGATTGGCGAATATTGAGCAGCGTCTTCAAGGGGATGGAAGGGCGAGCATGAATAAGGAAGGAGAACGCAAGGTATTTGCTTGTTTTTGTTTTACTTCATCGTTTTACATTCATCTTTCATTAGATTTCATATTAAACTAAAAAGTCAGATCAGATAGAAAGAAAACTAGGTGCTTTCCTGAACTCTGGAGACTCGAAGTGTAGGAAAGAGCTTTATTGGCCTAGTGGTTTTGCTTCGAGTACAGGAACACGTTTGTGGGCACATAACTAGAGTAAAGGAAAGCACCTCATAGCCAAGAGTATCCATTAAATAATTCAATTTGCAGCGTGAAGAGTCAATGAAGCGCCTTCTCGAATGGAAGCAGCGAATGCTACAGAGCCCGTTGAACCGCAAAGTCAACCAGAACGTGAAAAATGCATCGTATGGAAAACACGCCAAAGTGGACTACTACAAAATGACGAACGCCCGCCAATTGGAGCAGCGCCTTGCGGGCCTACACTACGCCAGCTACTCCTCGGACGACGAAGGTAAGCATCTCGTTCGAAATCTCTTCCTGCACATTCGTAGCGTGTAGATTTCTTCGAATTGTATTTTACAACATCAGCAACATTTTTAGTACATATAACCGAGACGACCAATTGTTGTATATCTGTCTGTTGGGGTGGTTTAGAGATTCTGTCTGAAGTGGTCCTTCCTGCCTGAAACGTACTTGATGAGTGTTCCATTTCAACTCATTGTGCTCATTACTAACCAAGGTGGCGTCTTCGTGGGGCTCTGGCTTAACACACACATTGGGCAAGCATCTCGCACGTATCTAAACCACACGAAACAGCAACGCACTAACATCTCCGGGCTGCGGTGGAGGGTGTTTGAGCGGCACGATACACTCGCACGACTTCCTCCCTCGCAACCACCGCTCAAGGGCGAGTGGCGCATTCGTAGTGACTTGATACGGCTGTATCAAGTATCCGTGCTGTAAGCGCGCACACTCCACACCTGTGCCTGTGTATAATGTTTGTAAATTTTTCTGCTCGGTTCAGAAAACGCGGACGCCGTCACAAATGCGAACACTGCAGGCAATGCAATGCAGGCAGGACGGACCTTGGGCGCGCCGCCGACAGACAATCCATCCGCTGCACCACCCTACACGTCTAGCTCACTGTTAGCCACACAAACCACAGACTTACCATCACTACCTCCACCATCACCACCACCTCTACCACCATCACCACTCTTAGCTGCTAGTGATAGCACCGCCGTCGGCACCTGCACCCCTAACAAAGAGCGAGCGCACGTCGAGCCGGGCGATTGCGGGCAACCCCATGAAACCGGGGCGCTGGTGAAAAGCATCCTCGCAGACCTCGCTACCAGCGACAAGGACAACGTCTCTATTTCTAGTAGACGCACCCCGACGAAGGACATCGAAGCCATCATCGAGGAGAACTATATGACGATGACTCCCAAGAAGAATACGTTTGACTTCGCACGTGATTGTCCGTCGACGATGCCGGAGGAAGACTGCGAAGAGAACCCCTACGTTGAGATGACCCAGGGCATTAAGACTTCTATTTTGGACCCGGGGCATCAATCCTACGAAATGGTGCATTTCACCGAGCAGAAACACATGGAGCCTTTATACATGGAGCTTCCAAATATCAAGAAGGCGAGTGCATTCGAAGAGATCGACGAGAAAAAGTCGACTTCCGAATTACCTGATATTTTACTTCCCATGCAGCTTAGCAAATCCGATAGCTCCGATGCTGATGATGAAGCGTCCAAAGATTTGGACTCTTTATATTCGACCAATCCGAGATTTAGCCTCTCGGATAGCTTCCGCCCGGCGTCATATTATTTGGGTGCTGGTCAAGGAGCACTTCCAGAACAGGATAGCTCCGACAGCGAGTTGGTTTCACCACCTCCCATTCCACGATCACCGCCTCCGATGGACGATTTCGAGGATAACGGGAAAATGGATAAAAACGAGGATAAGATAAGTCAACGCGATCCGGAAGGATCTTCGCTGTGCAGTACGCAAACCGACGAGATGACCATTGGTGGGTTGTCTCAAACATCCGACTTGGACGTCGAATTTCGCAAAGACCTCCATGACATCTACAAGAGGCGTCCCGTCTCCGACGACGCCGACTATCGAGGCTTCGACGGACATCATTTCGCCAAAACGACCGACATCAATATGTATTTGAAGAAGTTCGATGACGATTTGCTCCTTGATAACATCAACCGTCACTATCATGATTACGAAAATATGATCGTGACGAAATTCTCGATGCGTCCACTCTCGGAGAAGTTGCCATTCGACCCGGATTTCCCGGATGACAAATGCGATAAGCAACTGACCTCCGCACCGTACTATTATTCAGATTTGGGGGTCAATACGAACGCTCTATATGGAGGCGGCCTTCTGAAACTGAACAATCAACGTGGCACCAACAACACGACAGGTAAACGCGACATCACCCACATCGTCAACCCCATCCGCAGCAACAATTTGCTACATGACCAAATGACTCTTGTCTTGGACCAGTACAAATTAGCAAATGAAGCGCGTTCAGTGAGCGTTGACTTCCTCAACTTGGCTGACAAATCCGGGCAGATCGACAAGAAGAACGTCTACGAGTCGGACACCCTGAAACGGCTCAAAGTAAGCGAGCAGGACGCGGGCTTCCATTCGAATCCGGAAATGCGCAATGTCTACCCAAGCGAGAGCAACGATAATAAGTTTCCGACATCGTTGAACGCGCATTGTAACGACTCCATCGTTCGGCGCACGCACAGCCTTGAAGGTCTACTCGAGAACGTCCTCAACGATACGAATGAATCAACGGCTGAGCCCCAGGAGGCCAACACCGAGGGTAGTTATTTATGGGAGGAGGATGCGATTTGGCGGGAGCGGCTTCGCAATGCGAGCCAACGTCATACGAAGAGTCTGGATGACCTGGATTGCATCGGGAGCACTCCAAAAGTGAAGAAGACGACGCGCGCTATAACACGCGACGTCGTCTACGTCAACGACAATATTTATAATGCGACGGTTCAGGCGAAGTATGTGAAACATGAGCCTGTTGCGGCAACAAATTCTGGGGAGGTCAAGAAAGAATCTGGCAAGGAGAATTTCACGATTGACCGGGAAAAGTTGCGCCAATGGGATTTGATGTCCAGTGCCCCATCGGATGGGGCGCCCGAGGTGGTTGCTCCACGCGTGGCTAACAATGAGGTAGAGTTTGGCGGTGGTTGCATGCAAACGCCAGCAATCGTCGGCCAAGTGCAAGATGCAGGTACAAATTTCAGTTTTTAGGTACTGTATAAACTGTACATATCCATTGCTAATTCATTTATGTATAGCTGATCTGCATGTTTCGCCATTTGCATAGTGGTTGCGTCCGGTACTGACTTTTATTTGTATTTTTTGGTCAGCTTCAGGTTCGATGTCTATGAATATGAATCTACGAGATACCTTTCCACGTCATGATCTCAATCATCGAAGTTACAATCACAATCAGACGAATCAATCACGTTCTACATCGAATTTGCATAAGAATTCCTACGAAAGTGATTATGCGTGAGTATTTACAAAATTTACAAAATTCGATCTGAATCGAATTTTTTTCTTTTTAGCTGGCAGGAATATTATGGAGGCGGTTACGTTCATAATCAACAACAGATTGATTTGGAGAATCGCAAGGTATATATAAAATATAATCGCATTTTTATGGATTATTTGCAAGTGAACGATGCGACATTAATTGTATTGTTAAATTGTGCGTTTAGATGTCTGCCAATGATAAGGTTAAATTGTCCGCTGGCGATTTGCTCGGCCGCACGCACGAGGAACTTGTTTTATTGCTGATTCAATTGCGCCGACAGAGCACCAACATTTGCCATGCAATCGAGGCGTCTTACAATGAAATTGAAAGCATACAGGTGCCCATTGTTCCACACACACACACACACTTACAGTGTGTCGTTTATCAACATATAACGTTTATCTGTAGCACTTAACGAGGTGGCATTCAGAAAGGGATAGCTTTCTTCCGAACTAATCTTATCTAACACAAACATGGCGCGCTGGCTGATTCTCGCTTTAATATTCTCACTATGCACTAAACAACCCCCATTGACGATACCAATTCTAACTTCCTGTTTTCCACAGGCTCAACTGCATATGATGGATGCAACCAAGCGAATGGAAAGTCTACAGAAACTCGAACAGATCAAACAACACCTACTAGAGTTGGAAAAGCAGTACGAAAAGGGCAAACCCATGGTGAACCTCGTCGATAACATGGTCAAACTCGGATCGTTGTATCGCTCACCTAGCACCTCCAGCAGCAGTTACCTAACCCGCGATCGCATCGAGTTCAATCAGCAGATGCAGGAGAAAAAGTTACTCGAGGAGGAACGCCGCGACTGGAGCCGCATCAATTCCAATCACGTACATCTTCAAGAGAAGGTCCAGCAGTTGTACGAACTCGATCAGATGATACAGGAGGGTTCGGGAACATTGCAGGACTTGCAGCAGGATAAGGAGGAAATTGAACGCGCCCTGGGTGGCATTCGTAGTCGCTTGATGCACGGCTACAATGATCCCGAGATTATCGAAAAAGCAAAGAAGCAGCAATCGATTTTGGAGAATGAATTAAGTCGGGTGCATTTAATGTTGGCGCAGAATTCCAAAAAGTTGGAGGAGACTGTCGCTGGTAACGCGCGCTTGGAACAGGAGCTTTTGGTCCTGAAGCAAAAGCTGCAGGTTTCCAAACAGAACCGTTCATCCCCGCAGTTCTCCAATGCAGGTGACAGTTTGCCGTGCGCGATTGGTACCAGCGCGATGCTCGAAGCAGATCTGCAGAAGGTGCAGCAAAAGGTGGGCGATTTGCAGAAACAACGACAGGAAATCAGCATGCAGGTTCGGCAATTGACGGATCGCTCAAGTAATATTTCGCATGTCAAACCGTTTTCGCCAGTGCAACAAGGTAAGTTTAATTATACATGTTAAAAAAATACTAAAGATTTTTTGTAGTTGCTGATGGTAAAAAGAAAATTCCTTCGTTATGGCGCGAAACTGATTTGGACACCATGCACATCATTGATCATGGTGACCAATGGGAAAGCACATCGTCAATTCCCTCATCGTCAATCACCTCAACGTCAACTTCAATGCCTTCAACAAATGCGCCGCTCTTCATCAAAACTGATCTCAGATTAAATTTAAACACCGAGGATACAACGCCTTATAAAAACGCCGTGGAATTAACCCCGGAGGAAACATTCACGCCCTTACATCAAGAAAAACAAGAAATCAAAACGGTGCGTATCGTTAAACGCGAATCAGAGCGTCGACATCGTGACCGTGAAAAGATTACACCTGGAAAGTACGAGGTGCTCGCTGAAGACGACTACTATTCTAGTCCAAGTCGCAATATCATTAACAATAATGGGAAGTCTTTGTCGAATGATATCAATTACAATGAGGACGTCCTGTCTCGTACAAATTCCAAACCGAGCATCTCCCAATTCGAGAAGGAACCCTCTCCCGTATTGTCGCCCGTATTCAAGAGCGAAGCTGCACGCCAAATCATCACCGAAATGGCGCAGGAAACACCGCGCCAATCGAATCGACGTGCGGTACCTAAAGAAAAGCGTCGTCATTACACCGCACCGAACAACAACCTCATCATGAAGAGTTTCAATCAACTGCCCACCACCGACGATGAAACGTTCAATAAGGCCGCTTTGGAGACGCGTCGCGCCCGTGACGACCTGGACATGGAGCGTGCGCTTCGCCAACGCATCGATGCACCCGACGTGGTGCGCAGCACGCTCAGCAGCAAGGAGCTCAAGTACAATGAGAACACCATCGACAATATTCTCGGTACGCCGAATAAGATCTTCATTCCGGAGCGATACATTCCCGAGCAACTGCCACAGCTCTCCGCCGAAGAGGAAGAGCATCGTCTACGCAAGGTGGAGTCCATCAAGAAGATGCTCTCCGATTCCACCATTCTCAGTACAAGTACGGCCAATCTAGCTAACAGTATGTATCCAACCGATTTAAAATTTAATTTACTTTTCGTATTGTTACATAATGTATTGTTGTAGCCGAGGATGATGGGGAAAATGCAACTTCGAGTAGCACATCTACGAAAGCAACGAGCAAAATGGTCGAGGAGAAGAAGCAACGGGAACACCTCCTGCAATTGAACCAAATTCTGGCGAAGCAGGTCATGGAGATGAGCAAAATCGTGGCAGGTAAACACAACTCGGACGAGGCGAATTAATTGCTAGCATGTCGCGAACTGCATGCAGAGTTTTTTAATTGTTTGGAATTCTTTGACTGGTTGATTAATCGAACCCACCCCTTGCTAGGCCGTACTATGTGAGTATGAATTGAGTACATTTTAGCATATTTTCCCTAGATTATTTGCTAATCTCCGATTGATGTCGTTTATTTTTTGCAAAACGTGAGTGCAAGTAGCCTGTACAACCCAACAGTCGTATTGTAAATTATTATATGTGAGTAATTTTGCAAAGCTCATAATATCCTGCTCTTTTTGTGCAGTAAATCCGATATATTGTTGCATGATTTTGCAACTTTTGGTTTCCAATTTCGAGCATGGTGTGTGTAATTCATAGACTTAAAATGATGTCTTTTAACTGAATTCAAATATTTCACTCTAGTAAAAGCACTTGCAAAACTTCCGCTGGACTCGCACGCCACGAACTCGGACGATTCCGATGACATGTCGCCAATATCACCGCTTCCACTATATCAACAACGTGATAACTTTTATAGCTAAAGAGCGTGCGTTTAATTACTGACATTTTAATGGCAGGCAAAATTTGTGTTCACGTTTGGCCTAAACAAGAATTTCGCACACAGTATTAGCACGGAGTGCCAGACAATAATTCGATCATTCATTCATCAATTGTTCGAAGATGCAGAAAAACGAATTGCTCACTAAAATGTACGAATTCAAGTTACATACTACCAATATCACCAGTTCAATATATCATGCAAGGGAATTAATCAATTATTACAAAGACTAACGTAGTAGCGAAAACAAATTAACTATATTAGAGGTTTTTAAACCGTTTTCAATTGAACTCTATGATACACTAGTAATACGTCAATACTTATAACTATATTCGAAGTTCAATTAACAATGAGAAAGTGCACTAAAGTGTGAGGACTATGTAAAACAAAAGCACAAAAAGCAGTCGCATTATGTTAAATACTTGAATGTGATGCTTTGAATTTTTAAATATGCTCAGTAGCATTTTACCGATGAGAAAACTCATAGACAAGTTGCTTTCATAGTCAAATTATAGAGATAATTGCTGTGCAACCACTGTAGGTTGTACGCACTATTGACGTGAACAATTTCTGAAGTATTCCTTCCTATACGGCAATATTCTATACACTCATATATAGATATGTATACACACATTGATTATGCCATTTTACATTACATTACATAATATTTGTATATATCATTTTCTATATTTTGTATTCAACGTTTTTACACATCGTACAACCAACTATATGAAAACGAAATTCCATTTGTTCGTGTAAACATAGCGTTAGGTGTAGTATCATAACATTAATAGGAGTTAATTTAGATGGTAGTGTAATATTTATTAATTGAAAATTGTAAAGATTATCGTATATATAATATATTACATTGTTACTATTTATTGTAATATGCCATGAGTGGGCTATTGCATCGTAAATTCAAGTCATTACGGTACAATTATCACTTTTGGCATAACATAACTCTTAAGAGAATTGTTATCATTATTTGTTATACAAAATAATTTCTTTCAAATGTAAACTAAAATCTGTTTTGTCTGAAATTGAAGCTCAACAGATACCCTTCTACTGGTAGGATTTACCCGCAGTATGCAGCCGAGTAATTAAGACTTTAGAATTGCTTTGCATTGATCATCGTGAAGATATTTGGTGGTATTTTCCTTCAATTGCTTTAAAATTTCTTTATATTTTGTTTTTACTGTTTTTTTGTAATTTAGTTCAGAAAATATCCGCACGAGAGCAAATCTGGCGCCACCAGCGAGGCGTGAAAATCTGTATATGGAGGTGGCATGGTCTATGCTTATAATGCAAAAATAAATGAGGCCTTCCAACCAATGTTTGCGTTTGGATCGCATGCGCAGTAACCAAACACTCACATTTCGGAGGAACCAGAGACGAACTAAGGTACTACAGGAAAATTTATCAATGTAAATCGACCTGTACTTGGAATTCTTACTCCACACCTGTCGTCTTTTGCGGCCATATTGTTTTTAGCGGGTAAAAATTAGTTTCTCTCCATATATGTATTTTCTTAATCCACAAAATAATCATCAGTCTGTAATGTAGATTCAGGTAGATTTTTCGCTTGATAAATATAAACGATTTTCAAGTGCTGCTGGATCTATACAACAATTTGGAGAAACTGGAAGCATATTTAGAGAATAACATTAAATGGTGTGAACCCATACAAATATTAATGGTACTGTATAAATGATTTGTTACTACAATTAATTAATGTAAAATGTTTTTAGGATGTTCATCTGAAATTAGACGAACTCAACTAACAATGGACATTTGGAAAACACAGTCATGTGGTTTCTTAATGTATTATACAAACAATTTATTCATGCATATCCAATGGAGAAATAATTATGGTTAGGATCTTTACGTTGAAAAAACCCATGGACATTTGGGATGCATCATGAGCTATAACACTTCCCTTTGGTATTCTATATTCAATTTTATATTATAAATACAAAAGATAAAGAAGTATTTATTCATTTTTCATGTTCTAGAGTCTTCAAGAACTTGTTTATCTATCAATTGGAGTAGCATTTATAGTCCACAGTTCTCCATGCTTATTTCCAGACTGTAGATAGTATTCAGTTGTCCAAAACAATATAGTGTATTGTGTTTTAGACCAAATTTTAAGTGATGGCAACTTTCAAATTGCCTACAATTATGTAAGAAATCAAGAAAAAGAGTGTGAGCCTGCTACAAGATGAAACAGAAAGAGTGGTTGGAATAGAGCTAATTATTTAGCAATTAAAAATTTGTTATTTTGTTGAGTAAGAAATGCTAATTCAACGTTGTAAATGTTTAATTTATTATGAAGTATTAGATAAGCTGTTTCAATGTGAAAAATGCCGATTTTTATTATTTTTGTAACTATGATGTCTGGAAATTCTGATTCTACTGGTTGTGTGAATGTTACATTTACATAAGTTCATGCTACTATTTTATTGCATTGCAGTAGTTTTCAAGGGAATAAAATAAGAAAATCCCGATTTTGAACATGGTAGGACATCTGTTACAAGTTTAAAGAATCAGTGGCTGCAAAATCTATCAGAAAACCAACTTTTTTGCTAGTTTAGCAGAATAACTGGTAAGTTTTATTTTCTTCTGTAAATAATTGCTCTTGGGGTTTGTTAAATATTTTAAATAAATTGGTAGTTTTATTTGAATCAACTTTTCGAGGTCTTTTTATTGCCAGACATGTAATGCTACCCGTAAGGTGGCGACCTCGTTGTAGAGTATTTGAAACAAATTATTATTTAAAAACAGTATGGAACAACTTATATTTAAGAATAAATATTAGATCCTAAAGTACGACCATTGAGGGGACTACCTATGAGTACAGGTCATATATTATAATATCGTTTTGAATTATTACATTTCATAGTGATAGCAAGATGTATGGATTCATGGAACAACATCTTTGCATTGTGGTGAAAACATGTGTGGTGTAGAATGTGTACATTTTTGGCAATTTCAATTCGTTAATAAAACAATGGGTGATTGTGGGCTACTTATTTCTCCTTGTTCATTGACTACCAGGGCAATCGTTTGTTGAATGCTGAAGGGTGAACTG